>JAHXMU010000159.1:318133-383393 GCA_019455685.1 Philornis downsi
AAGTAAAGTAAGTAAAGTAAGTAAAGTAAGTAAAGTAAGTAAAGTAAAGTAAAACCATTATGTACGAAGAAAATGTAATTTTTAACAACTTCGTCACCTGCATTCAACTTCAACATTATTGAAACGTCTTAATGTTAGATTTAAAATTCAGTTAATTTTCGAAAATGTTACTTTTTAAGGCTTTACATCCAACAATATACTATACTATACTGTGAACGAAAATAAGTTCGTATCATATTACGACTAGAAAATACCTTCTGCGTTTTGATTGCCTTCATATTCCAAGAACTTATGGTACTCTCGTATTTGAAGTGACCAGTTGTTCCTACTTTTTGTCAGAATGTGTATGCACTGAGCGTTATGGAAGTCAATCAATTTGCTTACAAACCGAAAATTCCTTCGGTATTCCATAAAGAATCAAATCCAAGAAATGTTATTCTGTACCCTCAGTTCAATCAAGAGAAAAGCGAGGAAATCTCTTACCTAATCGCTTCTTTTTTGGAAAAGAGCGAAACGTCCTTTCGCGTTGTCCACTACATTTCAAAGGAGAAAAAACGCCATTTTATTATTTTTAATAGTTTTTGGATTATTTGTTTACAAAAATGTCTCCTTTTGCAACACTGAATTGTCCGCAATTTGCAACACTGTTGTCGTGGTTTTCACTACTTGTATTGTCTCTCACTATATTCATCCCCTATCATTATTTAGCACATTGCTGCCATTTCCATCCCGACTTAAACTTGCGCTATGACAGAGGAGACTTAAATCTGTAATTGTAGTTTTCCTGTTAAGATGTTAAATTTTTAGAAGCTACAGCAGAAATAACTATTTTTTTGGGTTATTCCAACGGAGTTGAAAGATTTCTGCCACATTAACATGTTCTTTTGATTTTTTATTCTTTTAAATTGATGTAATGTACTCTTTTGTTGTTTTTAGGGTTGATGTATCCCTTAATAGCTTGAAAGTAAACGGGGTTTTGTTCTCAATATGACTGCGCAACAAACCACTTGACTTATATTTTTATTGAAGGAATTTTCGATGTCACTCCCGTATACTATTCCACTCCATGTTTCTTTTTTTATTTTTTAAGATATTCCATGTAACGCTTACGTTTCGTGCTTCAGTTTAAATTTCTTTCCTTATCTATGAGTTGAATGGAGTCTAAATCGATTGTAGCAGTGAATCTTTTTGAAGGTCTTCCTAAGCAATTTTCAAAAAAATACGACCCAATGACACCACCAGATCATAATGCGCACCAAACAGTCACTTTTTACGGATGCAGTGGCTTTTCCACCATCACATCTGGGCATGTAGGACCCCCTACATGCGACAATTTTGCTTATTGACGTAACCATCGAGCTAGAAATGATCTTCATCACTAAAGAAAATTTTATTCAATTGAAAGCCCACTTTTGTAGTAAGTTTTAACTACTGTTTTGCGTTGCTTTTGGGGTTTTTTTTTCATAAACGATCCATATTCGTAATTGGCAAACCTTTCACTTAATAAATAATACTTTAGATGACAGGTATTTAACAGCTGACAGCGTTACCAGACTTTTTTTGAAACCACCAAATGGATAACCAATATATATGTAAATGCAAGCACCAAGAAGGTACGTGAACTTTGAAAGCGATGAACCGTTCGAGGGGTTCCCAAAGATCTGATTATTCTTCATAAATTTAATGGTGTAAAGATAGCTGAAGACATCCCAGAACGAGTCATGAGTTCCAACCCCACATTCATACAACTGATGATGAAACATGTAATTAGAAGTTTGGTACCGAAAAAAAGAACACATCAACTTCGAGATCAAAAACAAAGGGAAATAATAAGAAGAGTAAGCTTTAAATACACAATTATATTTAGACGTTATGGAGCGTTTGTGAGATCAAATCTCTCGAAAAATGTCACATTTGTTGAAGGGAAACTCACGAATTTTGCACTACGATGACGAGCCATCTCACAAAGCTGTAATTGTGAACAAATTTTTGGTCAAAAACTCTAGAAATATCATCAAGCAACCACTTTATTCACTTGATATGACTTCGGCCGACACATTTATCTCCTCAAAACTCACATTTCTACTTCGAAGCAAACATTTTCATTCAATAGGATACATAAAAGCGAATTCATAGAAAGAATTGAGGTATTTTTCGCAAAATGCTTTCGAACAATTTTTTGATGATTGGATTATTCGTTGGAATAAGCTTATTATTTCACATAGAGCCAACTTTGAAGGTATTGCAATGAATGCGTTACATTTTTTTTTTTTTTTTTTGACAAGATGTACAATACTGAAAAGAGATCCAAGAGAAAATACAATTTCCACTTAATATATTGGAATAGCCATTGAGAATTATCAGTTTACGTTGACAAAATATCAGTTGAAAATGAGAACTTCCAGCTTAAATTTAATTGATAAAAAATAATTCGGCAACAAAACACAAAACTGGTTTGGCAGCCATTGTCATATTTTTTATATTTATTTTTTTTTATCTCTCGAAAGATACAGCGAATAAAAAGATTATATTTCAATATATTACAATAGTTTTGCAACTATATAGCTCTAATATCCTTTCATGCTTACTAACCGTCTACTATCCCCACTAGCTATCGTGGGTTTGCGTGTGTATAATGAACTAGCTGACCCGGCAAACGTTGTTTTGCCTTCAAAATGTTAATGTGGTAAAAAAAATTAATTGCAAGAATCTCATCTCCAACGCCATTTATCACTTCAAATAAAACCTTTTAAACCTTCCGGAATACTCTACCAATAATTTAAGACCAAAATGAGCCAAATCGGTCCAACCGTTCTTGAGCTTTAGCGAGACTAACGCACAGGAATTGATTTTTATATATATAGATTATACATATACTATTTGTGTTAAAAAAAACAAGGTGAATTTTAATTTTCCTCAAAAATTATTTACGTATTCATCAATTTCTATTTTATCTCCTTCAAAGTAATCTCCCTTAGATACAATACACTTGTGCCAGCGTTTTTCCCAATCCTCGAAGCAGTTCTGATATGCACTTTTTGGTATGTCCTTGAGCTCTCTCAGCGATTTGGTTTTTATCTCCTCAATCGTCGCAAAACGCCGTACTTTCATGGGTCTCTTCAATCTTGGGAACAGGAAAAAGTCGCAGGGGGCCAAATCTGGTGAATACGTTAGCTGAGGCTGATAACGGTGTTGTTTTTGGCCGAATAATCTCTCACAAGTAAAAATGAGTGAGCAGGTGCATTATCATGATGCAAAAGTCATGAATTTTTTTCCACAATTCCGGGCGTTTTTTTTTTGTAGTGCTTTACGCAAACGGCGCATGACTTCAAGGTAATACTCCTTATTTACCGTACCACCTTGTGGTAAGATGCATTCCTGATGAACTACGCCATGGAAATCGAAGGAAGCAGTGAGCAAAACCTTGAAATTTTGATCGATCTGGGCGTGCTTTTTTGGTCTTGGCTCTGCTGGACTCTTTCATTGGGACGATTGGGCTTTAGTTTTGATGTCATAACCATATACCCATGATTCGTCACCAGTTATGACCTTTTTAAGGAAGTCTGGATCATCGTTAACGTCATTCAACAATTCCTAAGCAATGCTCATTCAACTTTTTTGACCCTTTTTTTGATAGCAGAAAATCGCCGAACATGCAAAATACGTGTCTTATTTATGCCTCTCCCAAACAAACTAAACATGCTTTCTGGATAAAACCGTCAACATATCTTCGAGACGACTGTACCAACATAAAAAAAAAATAATAATAACCGAAAGTCGAATTTACATAGCCCGGGAAATTTGAAAATTCACTTTATATTTTGAATACACCTCGTGTATACTATTTTGAGAAGCTACGACGTATTTATGAAATCCCCTTTTTTACCCCCCGTTTTAACACTTCGTGCTACATGACCCCCTATTTCCTACTGCGGATTTAGCAGCTATCTTAATGGGATGCAAACAGTTGCATTGTATTGTTGTATTTTAATTTATTAAAAACTTATCCACTTTCCAGCAGCCCAACCCCTGTTGATAAACGTTTTTATATCTAGCATCAGCCTAGCTGAAATTATTGTCCGCTCACATGCTTTCAATGGTTGCGGCATTAAATAAGATGTTTATCTTTACATTTTCATCCCCGGTTCGTGTGTATTATATAGTACTTTTTTTTTTTGTTTCCTGTCTGCTTAAGGATTCTCTGGCCAGTGTTCTAGTTCTCGACAAAACGTTGCTTACCCCGAGTGGAGACAATAAAGCCGTCATTTGTTGTGGGTATTTTTCACCTGATATCTTTTGTTGGTGCCGCTGTGACTTCAGGGTTATTTTTTGTTTCAAGTTTCAAGTGAATTTTATATTTTTTACGGTCATCGCCGAAAATGTCTCTTGTGCCTTTTGCGCTGAGTCGAGGCTTTGCTGTAGCTTATTTGGGCTTACAAAATTTCGCTGTGCTTATGGCGAACAATTTTGTCCACATTGTTTCTATTAAAACGAGGGTGGTATATCACTTTTGTTAGTCAAATTCATTTGTTGGTTCTACGTTTCGTTGTAGATTTCATTGTTTTTTATTTTAATTAAGGTCAACTTTCTTAAGTGCTGAAAGTTTAAAAACTTTTCGACGCTGTTGTTTTTGGTAGTGGTTATGGCTGCAAAAGGGGAAGGTGTGATGTGATCCGGAAATGGTTCGCTCTGTTTCTTGTAATGTGAATTTTGCTTGCGCTGCCACATTCTGGCTGAAACAAAATATTTATGTTATTAAAACGCAGGAGTTTTCGTTTCGCTCAAGCATTTTGCATTATGGCATTTATGGACAAAACTGTAATGGAAAAATTCAAAGTGCGTTTGGTAATTAGGTTGTGATATTGCTGTACGAAATTAAGATGTTTCGTTTTCTTGTTACTCTGGTCCTTTTCAATTAACATTACGGTCATCATTGTAATAAGAAGAAGAATGAAGAAGAAGGAAGTTTTGCCAGCCTACTCACAGTTGGATATGAAGGATACTAGAATTGTGTTGTTTTATGTCGCGTAAAGAAAACTTTATGAAATGTGACAATGTTAACAATCTAGGGCATTAGAAGTTGCTGCCATTAAGTTATATGTTAGGAGTAGGTTTTTAAAGAAAGTTGTCGGAGCAATTATTGTCCCGAAGAAGCAATATTTGGTATTTATTTTTATAGCTTTGCTTCCAATAAGGGGTATATTCTAGAAATAAAAAGTAAGTATTCGTGCAAAAATTATGTTAATATATATATATGTATATATATATAGGATATAGGACGTCAGGGAAGTCAGAGTTAAGTTGTAAGTTAATTTTAAAGATTTTACTAGAGACCATAAAAAAAGTTGAAGAAGTGAACAATTTTGAAACGAATGCATTTGAATCGAAAACGATTCGCTGTAATATTGGCAATTCTATCCGTTAACAAACAAGCAAATGATCTGTATCAGAATTAAGGTAAAAGTTAAAAAATAATGAGTATTATTTTATTATAAGTACAAATAAGTAGTAAGTAAATGGAATAGATGTAAATTCCAATTAAACTTATAATTACGTTTATTGGGACGTAAAATATACAAAAATGAAATACTCTAATAAGTGAAGTAGACTGTTATTGTACGAGGTGTGTTCAAAAAATAAAATGCATTTTCAAAATTCGCGGGCTACGTACATTCGACCCTCGATTATTATTTTTTTTATGTTGGTACACTCGTCTCGAAGATATGTTGACTGTAGCATGTTTAGTTTGTTTGTGAGAGGCATAAATAAGACAAGAGTTCTTACCACAAGATCTTGCGGTAAGTAAGGAGTATTACATTGAAGTTATGCGCCGTTTGCGTGAAGCAATGCTAAAGAAACGTCCAGAATTGTGGAAAAAATTCATGGTTTTTGCATCATGATAATGCATGTGTTCACTCATCTTTGCTTGTGAGAGATCATTTGGTCAAAAACAACACCGTTCACCAGGACAGGGCAATTGCAGAGAAGGTGTTCTATGGACTCCTCCTCCTCCTCTTTATCCCCTCATCTTTATCACCACTGCTCCTGCAGAATTCACGAGTCGCAACCTTCAGACTCACTGCATGTCTTCCAATCAGACAGTGTCCCGTCATAAGGGATACAAGTAACGAGACGTCGAGTCTTGATAGCGACAGCAGTTTGCGTGAACGCTTCAGATCTAGGCGAGGCCACATCCGTCTGGATTGATCACAGTTCTGGACAGACGCCTACCTACTATTTGCTGCTAAATGCTGCGTGTTCAAGTGGCTAAAGCCATGCCCACGGACTCCAACTTCACTGAAGTCTGTAAGGTTGTCCCAAGTCTTGCCAGCTCATTTGCTCTGCGGATCCCTGGTATGTCCCTGTTGTTCGGCACCCACATAAGGTGAATGTTGAAATGCTGAGTCATCTCGTTAAGAGATCTGCGGAATCTCAGGGCAGAGGTTGAGTTCAAGAAGATAGAATTCAGGGATCTAATGACAGCGTAATTGTCAGAGAATATATTAATCCCCACCGTGGTGAGGACGTTATATCTCAGACATTCTATCACTTCTTTAATGCCCACAATTTTGGCCTGATAAACACTACAGTGATGAAGTAGTCTTCTTGCTATGCTTACCCTAGGTCTTTGGAGTAGACCCCGAAACCTACCGGATTATTTAATTTTGAGCCGTCAGTGTAGAAGTCGACATACTACGAGTTCTACATTTCCATGTACCTCCATGTGGTACAAAGTATATGGTACTTCTTGTCGAACAGTGGTTCAGCCAGAGTGTAGTCGATGGTGCGAGAAAATCTCAGTAATCTCAGAAATTGTTGAAGTTAGGGCTGTCATTTACTTACAAATTTCACATATTCGCTTGGAAACAAGACTAACTGACTAACTAACTAACCAACTAACTGAAAGTAGAAAGTTTTATAAAGTATTTTTGATGATATTGTGATTAAATTTTGAAGAATGATCAAAATTTAAGATTATTTTCATTTCGAAAGAGTTATAAAGACTTACGATATTGAATTATGATGGAATCTTGTCTTTGATGATATACATAAAGCATATTTTGAATCAGTAGCTGTTCACGTTGCAGTCTCATCCTTTTTTTTTTTTGAAAAAGGACGAAAAACGTAATTGGAAATTGGTGTTAGAGCTTAACCGACAATGTTTGCAAAATTCTTACAAGACATTCAAAGTCTGCTACTTTGGTACACCTTTGTGAAATTATTTTGGAAAAATCTAAAATCTAAAATTTTTCTTCTTCTTAGGTGGCGAATGGAATAGACATATCTTATATATTATACGCCGCCCGTAGAAAATAATTCCAAACGTTTCGATCTTCTGCGCTTCTCCTCCAATTCATCATACCAAGCTTGGCCTTTCAAACGGAGTTTTGGTCATCCTCTTCTGCGCCGTCCATCGAGTGCGTTTTCGAAAACTTTCCGTGCCGGAGCACTTGGGTCCACCCGCGCAATATGACCCAGTCAAGACTTACAATTCTAGACTTCGACGATACGCAGTGAAATTAATCCGCAGAATATTGATTAAGCTTTTAGAGAATTTTTTGTATAATTTCTCAACAACCGATGACCATTTTCATTTTGAAGTTGATCATTTGAATGTTGTACAAAAATAACTTTCGTTACAGAAAATATTTAACTATGAGAAGTACAAGGTATCTCAAAAGAAAGTTCATATTTGTTTAGCCTACTATTTGAATACAACGAACGGAAAAAGGAAAGGAGATATATTAATAGTTAGCCTGATTCTTGGGAATTTTTGGCATTATGAGTGGACCGCGAGTTCTGCATGCGAGAGTTTTACAAAAACTTTGATTCGGAAACTGCAGCGCGTACAAGTACGTCCAGTATTCTAACTTTTTGCACTAATTTTAAGAAATTGGTGCAACACTTCTTCTTAGGTGGCGACTGGAATAGGCATCCTTATCTATTGTACACCGCCCGTAGAAAATAATTACAAGCGCTTCTATCTTCTTTGTTTCTCCTCCAATTCGTTACACCAAGCTTTGACAGTATTTCAAAAACCTGGTCCTTCTAAAGGAGTTTTAGTCGCCCTCTTCTGCACCGTCCATCAAGTTGTCAAAAACTTTCCATATTCAAAAAACTACAGAAGAAAATTGGTGCAACATTGGGAACCCAATATCTGGGCAATCGAGTTCATCAAGAATGGTAGAAAACACGGGGGTGTTACTAATTCTGTTTATGATGATTCGAACCTTCCATTTCGGAAGCGTGTAAGTGCCTTAAATGTACATAGATTGGTTCCATAATTTAAGCCCCAGCATGCCAGTTACAGCCTTGAATTCGTAAAGCAAACATTTGAGCGCTTTTCAACATTTACCAGTATTTTGATTTCACATGAAGCTCATTTTCATCTTAATAGGCTTGTAAATAAGCACTTCATTAGTAGTAATGAAGTGCCATGAATCCGAAAAACAAGCATCAGAAATCCATTCATTCGCCTAAAATGACTATATCGCCTGTGATATTGTCGCGGGGAATTATCGGCTCTTACTTTTTTGAAGATGAAAGGTGACGTGCATTTACAGTGAATTCAGAGCGTTATATGGAAATGTTAGACTGCAAATCCTTTCTGGCTGTAGCCACAGTGGGTAGACGGGTGTTTCCTAGGATGCTTTGTACCGCTTACCCCTAAAACGCAAGCCTCTCTACCCGATCCTGTAATTAAGCAGGCAAAGGGTATGATGCTTGCGTATAAAAACAAAGTAGTGTGGCCTTGTGCCAGGCGCCCTAGGAAAAGTTGGATTATGTCTTGGGATTCACCTATAATATGACATCAAACTGATCTTGTAACTCGTTTTTCGGAAATCAAGTAAAGGGGAGAGTCATAGTCATGAACTTTTCCTGTAGGTTGTATCAGATCTAAAGTTTACGTCGATAAAACTACCTGCATTTGAAAGAAAATATTTGTCAAGTGAGTATTTAAATGAATGCTGCGAACGCGAGAGCGGTATTACTTTTAAAAAATAAATTTGCAAATTGTGTACATATTTGAGTAGTTAATAAATATTTTTTTGATAAACGAATTACTTTTCTTTTTTAATCGACCCACTAAATATAAACGTCCCTTTGAGACATCCTGTGTTTCTTTTGATGTTTCGCTTAAGAAATATAATAATTCTAAAATGTTTAATTTATATTGGTGGAAAATGTTTAAATGTAAAACGATTTAGTGATTGGAAATTGTTTGTTAAGTAGTTGTCAAAATACCTGAAAGCCTGTTAAAGTGGGGTTTGTATCACAAGTCTCATTAAGTTAGTTTCGACGCGTCATATTTTTCCAGATAACTTTAAGATTACATTTCCAATATATAATAAAGCCAGTCTACAAACCACTAGTATCATCTACCGAGTTTCCAATTGGCCCAAATTTGTACTCTTTTTATAATATTTTTTTAATATAGAAAAGCTAACTGGTCAACTTACTATCTCCCTTTCATTGTGATTTGAAAATATTATGTAAATGTGGGTACATGAATAGTTGCATATCGTTAAACTCTTAATGCTCATATAAGACTAAGGCTATTATTGCCTCAGCTATACTATACGAGTACATATTCCGGAAATTGAAGAAATTTTAAATAAATAAATCATATTATAGAGATAAGAAGCAACTGTTGTGTATCATACATACTTCCATAGAACTGCCTTTATCCATGACCTTCGAAAGGAAGAGTTAAGTGCTGGTATTGTCACTGCTCCATATATCATGAACAGATTTTCCCATGTATTACCTTCACTATGCAACTTTTTGACAATAATCCCCTATTGTATTCATTTCCCTTGATAAGGATATCACAAAATATATTGTTTATACATACAACCATAGCATTTTGTGCTCCACCCTCACAACTGCTGTATCGACGCACAGTGGTGCCAAATGGTAAAACCCCTAAGCAGCTAAAAAAATTATTTTTTTAAGTATCTAAACTTATGTTTTTTGGGTCGCTGAAGCGAATTGTAATACTGTCGAAGCCTTAAAACGTAGCAAAAAAAATATATTATAGAAAAATCACATTTTTAGACCTAAACACACCATTTTATTGCTTTTTCAAAGTGGTAAAATCAAATAAATTATGAAATATTGATTGTAAAGAGATAAAATAAATGATAAAATGTCTGTTTCAAAGAAGAAGTTGATTAACAAAACAAAAAAACGTAATTTCAATCATCCAACAACATATTTATAGCTTCAGGGTTTAACTCAGTTTTATTCTTTTCCAAACTTGGCCTCAAATGGGAAATAACAGGATCTGATGAAACCAAAATGCTGTTGGAAACATCTCCATTAGTTGCCTAGCGAGAGAATGACGTTCTCTCTATATTCTACCATCCTTATTTCTTCGTTTTTGGACCTCCTCCGATAGAACGCCCATGGGGAATGCAGCTTGTTGTATCATGTCTGAACCATGAAAAAGAATTTTACGGACAGTGGCTCGAATGTTATATCATGCGTATTTCGTGACTTCAAGCTCAGCAGTATCCCTCGCCTATACACAAAATTTATCGCAATCAACAATCAAATCACCTCCTGATTTTTAGTCGCTGAATATGCTCTTCATCAACACCTGTAATTTCTGCCACCACCGACGGGCTTCGAAAAAATCTACGCGACATGTTTCCTGTGTTAAAAGGTATCCCAACAAAAACACAAGATTAAAATAACTGATGCATCAATTGAATTGTTTCTCTGGCTATATGATACGTGGCGTCGTCTTGTTGAAACCACATGCCCTCCACATTCATTTCTTCAATTCTAGGCACGAAAAAACTGGTTATCATTTCACGATACTGAACACCATTGACTGTTTGCGCTTGACATGCCTCATTTTCATAGAAAAAGGTCCAATGATTCCTCCAGCCCAAAATCCACACCACACGTTGAGGATGCATTTGCTTCTCGTGAATCACTCGAGGATTTTCCTCATCCTAAATGCGACAATTCTGCCTATTGACGAAGCTATCAAGATGGAAAAGGGCCTCGTCACTGAAGATGATTTTATCGGCAAAATCTGCGCTTTCGTGTTGTCTCTCCAATACCCAATTAACGAACTCCCTTAGCTGTCCATGATCATCAGCTGGCTTTAGTTCCTGGGTCAATTGAACTTTGTATGCATGAAGATGCATATCTTTTGTCAAAATTCGCTGTAGTGGATTTGGAGACACCAATTACCTGAGCTCGGTGTCGAATTGAGGTGGATGGAGTTTGAGCGACATCATCACGTACAGCTGCGACATTTTCGGTCAATCGACCTGGTCGAAGGCGCGTTGTTGTCTTTACATCACTAACAGAGCCAGTTTTGGCAAATTTATCCATTAATCTCTTTACAGTTGACTGTTTTGAAGCATTATTGTGACCCCAAATTGATCGCAATTTGCGAACTGTAGCCGCAAAACTTTCACCATTTTGGTAAAACAATTTCACAATGAGAATGCGTTGTTCATTCGTGTAGCGCTCCATTTTTACTAACCTCGTACCTTCTACTAGCAAACAATAACAATTGTTCAAATGTTAAACAATGACACTTTGAATGGTGCCAAATTTAAAGCTGGCGTTCTTGTTGGGACACCCTTTAGTAATACTAGCACCTGGTTTCACCGTGTCCACACTAATTCCAAACTTTTGGCGAAACTGTCTTTTAGTTTCTTCTTTCTTCCCATCCCGGGGAGTAGCACTGGAAACACGGGACGCCATGAAATCATTGTTGTAGCCCAGGTGGAGAACGTATTCCGTGAACTTGATGCAAACGTGCAAAGTGGACATTCCCAAACGCAATACTTCATCGTCTGTAATAATTCCGAATTTTGATAGATCATTAAGCTGTGATGGTTTCCCCTTACAAACTATGCAATTGCTGTTCCTGTGGCAACCTGAGCCACGCGGGTTGTGGTTGATACCAAAATCGCTAGTAGAGACTTTGTGCTCGAATACGGAATTGCATTGCAACCGGGTGCTACAGACCCATAGAGTAGCAGAGGTTGTAAGATAGGCCTCACTTCCGCCAATGGGGTTTATGTTCCATACTAGCATAATCAATTTGGTATCTCCTGCTGCTGCTAATACCACAATTGTCAGCCCCTTTTCCTAGATAGCTCAAGTTTTTACTTGGCTATCTCAGGGGGCGTTGACAATCACATCGTAATATGTCCAGTGTGTCGCACACCGTGGGTTAGGCCTTCACGGCGAGACTCACGTTAAACCCTCGTGGACTTTTGTGACAACCTGAGCAATTTTACTGTCGAAAGTCTGAGAAATATACTATTTTTTATTATTATGTACTCTGTATTATGTGGAATGTCCTTACTATTATACTAATATATGATACTGATGGCATACCGATACTAGATGACGAATCCATCGCGTTCAAGGAATCAGGGATTGTAATCGCCCTTTCGTCTTCCATCCACTTGTCATATTTATTGACGAAAAGAGCCTTATTGCGCGAAACTGCCTTCTACTATTGGTTAAAATGAACTACAAACCATTTTATTAGTTGCGAGCTAATAAAGGAGAGCTGGCATCCATTTAAATAGGATAATTTTGTACATAAATAATCACCAAAGTTGCCACCACTGAACAAAAATGTGGCACAAATCATTCATTTCATCATCATTTTCATCTCTAATCGTTCCATCCCGGAATAAAGGCTTGCACTAACAAAGTGAGACTGACGTGCAAATTATTGAATTGTGGGTAATTATTTATTAGAGTTCAGTCTGAACTTATTTATTCGAGTTTCCTTAATAGACTCATCAGACTGAACTTTTTCATTCGATTTTTCTTAAGAGACTAACTTCTATCATTCTAAAAGAATAACTTCTAGCTTTAACTTAGTTACTAACCTGCTGACACTGCGCCCCGTGTGCGGTGTCAGCTTACTTTAAACGCGTAAATATAATTGTGGACATCCCAATGCTGATTGTGTACGGTGTTAGTTTACTCTAAACAATTGTGAACATCAAGCACTGCGATGTTGTGAATGTTCGATATTGTACCAGGTCTTCCACCGACAATACTAGGGTGGAACAGATATCGTGTTAACTTGCATATTCTGAACCGTTTCTGTCGATAAAATAATACGCTAGTAAACAGAATAAACAACAACAAACAACCAATTGGGTAAACAACACATAGTGTTTGAACAAGCGTGCTTCATACGCCCCTAGTGTTTGTTACGAATAAAATAAGTCTGGGAGCCAAAGTTGCAAACATTTGCAGCTGAACTGGTGTTACTCTGATGTGTACAGGTTCGAACAATTCATCAGCCGCGGTTGAGCTTACGTGAGCTCTGATTTGAAAATTACAAAACGCATAGCAAATCATGAAAAGTAGTACGTTTTCTCTCAAACACGCTTTCTATACGTACTGTCGTTCAAACCAATGCTTCCATTCCTTCAGTGAATCTTTTTTTATTAGATGTAATTACTGAAATAAAAGCTAAACAAATGTATAGATGTGTTACGTTGTTCAAAAAACTACCTAAATATAATGCAAATCTGTGAATGTTTCTACTTTTCATCGACTTTTCGAGGGCAAGACAATTTTTATTAATAAAACTAATATAATATCTTGATTCTACTGGCTGTTTACTATAACGTTCGATTACTCCCGGAAATAATATCCGACTTTTGAAAAATGAGTTTTTTTTCACCATTTGGCACCACTGTGCGATGTGGCAACGCAATTAAATTTTATTTTTGAACAATATCGCCATAAACAACAAATCTCGCATAACAACAATGTATTTTTAAACCATTCAGCTACCATTAAGGCTATCACCAGTAACAGTACCGGTACCGGTACCGATTTTGTCCTTTAACGACGGTTTCAACTGATGTGGGTTTGTTGGGAAAATATATATTTGTTAGTTCTTTGTTGTGCAAATAGAAAATATAATTGTCGTTATGTTAGCATAATACCTGTCTAACACATTGCCGATCACAACAAACATAGGATAGTTTATAAATATACATAAGATGGAGAGGCTGTTTGTAACACAGACGAGGACAATAAATGCTTCGCAATAGTTTTCGTACTTTTTGACACTTTTCTACTATAAAGTGTACAGTGGCAATTTTGAAATAAATCCACTTGAAATGTAAATGCAGTTGGGCCAAAAATGTTCGCGGCTGTGAATTTTGTATACCATTCCAATTTTAGAAGCTGAAATGATAGGCATTTCAAAAAGTGCTTTACATCGTACATTGACCGAAGATTTAAAGATGAGATAGATGTGAGAAAAATGGGTGCCGCGCTTGCTTTCAATAGAGCAAAACAACGTCGACAAGATGTTTCAATGGAGTGTTTTACGATGTTTCTCCGCAATAAAGACGAATTTTTACGTCGATTTATAACCATGGATGCGACGGGGGTCCGCCACTTCACATCTGATACAAAGGAATAGTGAAAGCAGTGGACTGTAGTGGGAGAACCGTGTTGAAAGTAGGCGAAGACAGTAACATCTTCAGGCAAACAAAAAAAAGACATTTTTTTTTTTTTTGATTATTTTTAGAAGAGAAAAAACCATCAACGGCGAATATTATGCTAATTTAGTGTAGCGTTTAGGTGGTGATTTATGAGCTTAAAAGTGTTTCATCAAGACAGTGCTCTAGTTCACACATTCGCTATTGGCCAAAATTAGTTAACTAACGTTCGAATTGCTTCATCACGCCCTTTATTCGACAGATTTAGCTCTCTCGGACTATTTGCTATTTCCAAACTTGAAAAAATGGTTTAGCGATAAAAGATTTGTCTACAATGAAGAGGTGGAGTCTACGGTTGATGGATATTTTAAGAAGTTTGACAGTTCTTCTATTGACAGACAATAAAAGCTTTGAATATCGTTGGAAAAAGTGTGTTGAGCTAAAAGGAGATTATGTAGAAAAATAAAGAAAATGTTTCACAACTTTTTTGTGTCTTCTTTGTTAGGTCGGCATGTTGTGAGACCGCTCTCATAGTTATTAAATTGAACTATTTTGTTATGCTATACATTCTGTTAAAAAAAAATACCGAAAATTGAACAATAAAATGCAAATATTTAGATTTAAAAATAGGCCGCCTTCGAGATAATACACGAATAAAATAATCGCCGAAACATTTTTCGAACAAAATTTTCGGAAAAGTCTTTGGCCTTCGGCGCAAATTTCTTTCAAGCCTTTTATCAACTGCAAATGGGCTCCTCAAATGGAAATTTGAGATACATCAGGCATATACGATGGTTAGTCCATGATATTGTTCAAGTTTGTGGCCAGAAATTCGTTTATAATGCTGGCCTTGTGAGATGATACGTTATCGGAGGTGCATAACCCATGAGTCTTCTTTTCACACATCTGGCTGTTTCCCCCAAATACCGCTCAACGTCTAAATATTATTCTTTGTTTACCGTCCGATTTTCTGACAAGAATTCCGAGTGCACAATTCCGCGATAATTAAAAGTAAACAGCCAACATTACCTTCACTTTTGATCACTTTAACGTGATCTTTTCGATTTCACTTGGAAGGTGCAATTTTGAACCGTTTAACTGATTTGGTTGTCAAACTTGTAAAACCACATCTTATCACCAGTTGTAAAGCGTTTTATGAAGCGGTATCCGAATAGACTCTTCCTAGTATGTCTTCAGCGACCTTTCCGAGATTGGGTTTGTGAAGAAAATTCCAATTTTTCAGAATTAGTTGAGTGATAACGCCATTCGTACTCAAATAATCATGTAAAGTGATACGAATTGATTCATGAGGTACAGAGATTTCAACAGCTACCTCTCGAACCAACGTGATGATTTTCACTAACCATTTAATGGGCCACAGATCGAGGCAAATCTTCCTGGACATCTGGACCGCTGTTGAATACACTGTACTCTTTATATGTAAGTGTTTAAGTTTGTTCACATATGACTTCCACAACATTTTTATTTATTCAACATGCGAAATTCCGTTTGCAATATAAAATTTGAAACAAATTTTTTGTTTCACATTTTTATCCATTGCAATAAATGTAAAACATACAATAAACTGACAACTGAAAACACACTAAATGACAGTTCGTGCCTAAACTCCATGTAAGTATAGAGGACAGTTGCGCCAACTTGGCGACAAAAATAATTTGGGCAATCCCTATAAGTGATCCTTATTAATGAGAAAACGTGTACCGAAGACAATCAGCAGTAATTTTACTTTTATCAATTAAAATTATGGCTTTTGTATTCAACTTTGCGAACAAAACGGTTTTAATATAAAAATGGCTTCAAGCTTGAATATAAATTTAGTAAAATGTTGCAACAATAAGAAGTTCTCGTGCACATTCACAAAGTAACTACTTGAATATTTCAGGAAAATAACTTCAGGCAACTATTTCATTCAGTTTCTAGGGAGAAAACATTGAAAGCGTGCAATTGTTGTACGCTCACAAAGAAGAATAAAATTGAATATTGAGCAATAACCAAATATTTGTTTGTAAAAAAGGAAACGAATATAGGAATAAAAACCAAACTCATCGGTATGTAAGGAATTTCAACTTCTGTTACCAATAAAGAAAAACGAGAAGGTATTAATTTGGATTGCGTACAATCGATAAAGGCGGGCCACATAACACCCCATATCTCGATGTCTAAAAATGTACTCTTTAAACACAAAAGTGCATGTTGGGAGGATACGCAAAACGCTTCTTATAAAACGTCATCCTTGAGGTTAGCCGGGGATACATTTTTAATTTGTTCATATCAGGTGAGGCGATGCTCTAACAAATCATGTGTTGCCGATCGAAACAAGTGAGAATCAGAAGGGATAACGTCTAATAAATTCAGCGTGTATAGTAGGAATTCCCAATTGAGGGTTTCTAAGTTTTGACCGGCATCGTAATGTGGTGCATGTTGTGTCTTCAATAGCAGTAGGCGGCATTTTTCTTGAATGCTCAGCTCAATCCCCTCAACTGTATTTAGTAGGGAGCCCCAGTAATGATTTCATTAGTTTTGCTTAATTTATGACAGACGACACCAAGTTGATCCCACCATTTGTACAAAATTAGTATTTCTCCATGGATATTCATTTTAAATGCTGATGTGGAGGCATGGCCAATTTTCCCTTTTTTCGGGATATGGTAGTGCATCCATTTTCAATTAGTTTAAATAAAAGGGGTTTTTCTAGAACGTACAGTCAGTGACCCCTTTCATTTAAAATTGGCAACATTTCAACTGGTAACTTTTCAACTTTTCTAGGCATCAGTTCATATTGAGCCCAATTTCCTTAACTTAAAATCACATCCAATGACTTAAAGCGATGTGGAATTTTTTATTGAGTTATTCATTGTATTTTCAAGTTCTTCTTGCGTTTGACAGGAATCTTCTTTCAATAATGGTGAATAAAAGTAGATGAAGAAGTAGAAGTTGATTGAATGCAACTTGGGCAAATTGACCGTTGTTCTTATTGCTGTATCCAATTTGCTGTGACAGGGTCGACACTGGACCCTGTTGGAAACTTAAAAAGTAGGTTGTGGACGGTATTTTGGGATTGAGGTAATCTTCCTGTACTGCTGTGAAGGAAAGTCGACCTGCTGATGGTTGTTATGGTGGCTTCTTAATGAGATAATTTCTCAAGAGATTTTAGGGATTATTTTCTGTTGTTTTAGAAATAAAAGAAATTAAGAAATTAATTTCAATTCAAAGTAAGTATATTTGGGAGCTGTGGTGCTTACCTCATGAGCTGTGCAGAGTAACAACTTTTTGGTTTCATTTTTAGAGTAGCTGCAAGTGTAATTTCTGGCTTTCGTTATATATTATTTGACATTTTTCTTATTTTTCTTAACAATTCACAATATGTTTAGCCCAAATGTGGGTAAAAAGGGTAACTAAAGTGCATTTTTTTTAATGTTACATTAGGTACATTCATGGAACGTTTGCAAATTAATTTTAAATTCACTTTTAACAAGTTTTGGTAAAAAATAAGTATAAACATCATGTTTATACAAATGGTTCAAATTCCGCGCCATCGTATGCCTTCGATATTCCACATTATTCCTTATCTTCGCTGTAGATCACCACCGATCCCAAAGTTTTGAAATTTTTGCTGAATCAATCAATTTGTATGTGTGGTACCCTAAAGCTAAACTACACTCAGCTTACTGCCCTTGAATGAAAGATGTAGACCTAAAGATACAGGGTTGTCTAATTAGTGGTTTCAAAACTGCCGGTCTGGCAAGGCTGTCAGCTGCCATTTGAAGTGTTATTTATCTACTGATACGTTTTCCATTTACGAATATGGATTGTTTAACAACCTAAGAATACACAAAAATAGTTAATACTTACTACAAAAGTGGTGATTCAAATGCGGGCACTTTTCGTGCATTATAGGGTGATTGTGGTCGTCATATTCGACCTATCGCGCAAGGAATTGGCAAAATTATAAAGAAATTTGAAGGGATTAGAAGCAATATAGATGTGGTCGGGCCTGTGCATCATCGCACTGACGAGAATATTGTTTTTGTTAGTTAAAGTGTGCTGATAATCTGAATTTCAATTCAAACCGCTATGGCCGTATGATATCCGACTTTTTTTTGGCTGCTATTAAAAATTATAAACTGATTAATATGTGATTTCAACAAGATGCTGTCAAGAACCACAAAACACATCCCTCGTGTTGGCTTTATTGGATGTGAAGTTTGCAGAAAGCATAATTTTGCGTTTCGCTAACGTCAATTGGCCACCAACATCATTAGATTTGACGCCGTTAGACTTATTTTTTAATTTTTTTTTTTATTATTTTTTTTCTGGTGGGTCTGCATCAAAGACCATGTTTACGTGAATAGCCTTCAAACGTTGGAGTATTTGAAAACCAACATTTGTCAAATTATAGCCGAGATACCGCTTGAAATGTGTGAAAAAGTGGCCAAAAACTACCTCAAAAGGATCCACTGCTGCAACCAATCTAGAGGAGGTCATTCAAATGACATTGTATTTCGTACATTATGGCAATTTCCAAGCATTATAATGAAGTAAAAGTTTCATCGAAATTGTAATTTTTTGTGTGTTTTACTTAACTTTACTTTTGAAAACAAAAAATGGATAACTCTGTATATGGATGAAATTGGGAACAGCGTGGTCATCCCATCACTTTTATTCAATTTTGCCAAAAATTTCGACGAAATTAAACAAGATTTAAAGTTACCCCAATATACGAATAAGACATAATTCGGGTAAAATAAAATATAAATTGACGGACTAATTTAATTTGTATGGAAGGTGTCAGAAAGCTTATGGAAATGTCATCCGTTTCCATTCTCAGAGTTAAGAATGTGGTGTATTATACACTTGTCTGAATTCAGTATAACTTTTTGAAAGGTATGAATCCAACAATAGTTGAGTGAAATCAATCAATTTTATGGAAGGCTTGGTTACTTGATCGAAATTTCGCAAAATTTTCCTATTGTTATAAAAAAAGCTGGTTTAGGATTGTAGCTAATCAGTTGGATATCACAAAAGAAAATATGTAAGTTTAAGCAAATCGATTAATTTGTATTTGAGGTGGCATAAGGGGCATGCCAATGCTTCTAATTTTCGTTTTCAAAGCTAAGCTTATCAAACACATAATGCATGACAAATTTGACCGAATTTATCACACTATAAAGAAAGATATGAACCCACGAATGTATGGGATAAACCGGTCACATGTATGGAAGGTTATGGTTAGCGGTCGAATTTTTCTAAATTTATCCGAAATTGCAAAGAGCAGACGGAAAATGAAATTGAGCATTGGAAAATTGGCCAGTTTGTGTAGGAGGTAGCACATGTTGTAGCTCGATGAAACACATTTATTACAGTCTTCCAAAATATTAGAATTTACGGCAATTATCTCGTTCATTAACCAGGTAAACATATGGATGGACATTCGTTCATACCTGCAGGTACAAGTTTTAAAAAGGGAAACATTCTTGTCATGAAAATGTTTGTGTTTGTTATGAAAAAACGGCACTGTGCTAACATTACTTGCTTACTTTGATAGTGACTAAAACATAAACTATAAATATTACGCACCGCGTGAAAAAAAGTTCCAAATCTTCGATCTTCTACGCTTTTTAGACAAGTTGATAGATTAAGGTTTGAGAGTTTTTCAAATTCGAGAATTTTTAAAAACAAAGAACAATTCAGGCCCTACCAACTGAATTTTTGTTACCCTCTGCTTCAGTGCCCATCGAGTTCGTTGTCGTATACATTTCCTCCTGCAGTATTTGAGCCCATCGCACCGCATGATCCAACCAACATAATCGCAATCATCCATACGGCTTTTACGGTGGGGGACGAGTCTTGCTATGAGTATGTTTCTTTTGAAGGCACCAGAATTGATTCGTCGGCAGAAAGATATGTGGGAATGATATCTGATGCAGATGGATTTTTGTTCGGGGAGAGAAGGCTTTGTCATTAAATACCTAAATAGTAGCAAACTGTACTCTTCTAATTTCTAGACAAACATCGTTAGTTTGTTGACGGCAAAGCTAAAGTGGATGAATTCATCTGTTAATCAAAAGCGATCAATGTTCGCGGAAATTGGCAGACGAGTAGACTCTTTGCTAGTTGAAACAAAGAACTGGTTTTCGTCCTCGTTTACCACCAGATCTATTTGCATTAACACCTTTCAAATGCTTGAGAAGGCTGCAGTAACATCTTACAGTTTTCTGCCAATAATGTTTACTTGTTCCTATTCCTTTGAAATGTGTCATACGATTTAAGATTTTATATTTTAACTTGTTCTTACCGCTTTCTTTCGAAAATCACACCTAATTTGAATTTAAAATTTTTAAAACTTTCTTTTGTAAACTGCGAACACAGCTTCAATTTGGATTTAAAAACGTATGATATTATAAATTGTAAAAAAAATTTAATGCAATTATTAAATTTTCTATAGCAAATTGAGAAACGTTAAGCTTATATTTTACATTTTAAACTTCTTACAATGTAAATTTCAATTGATATTTTTTTTGGATATTGAAAACCAATTGTAGAGCATGATGTAAATAGCAGTTAGGGCTGTAAATTCATTATTTGATTCTTATCGATGGTAGATTCAATCCCATGTCGTCCTTTTTAATGGAAGAAGAATTTGTTATATCGGGGTCTTGTTAAGGCGTAAATCACTTGTGTATATTTTAACGCAATTTTGTAAATATGCAAATATTTATTTTGTAAATATGTAAATGCTTGTTTTGTAAGTATTCAGTATGACCTTAAATTCTAAATGACACTAAATCCCGCAATGTTAGCTAATAAGGGGATGAAATCAAACTTCATCAGTAACATTTCGTGTGAAATGACTTAAGAACTTGGCTTCTTGGGCGAAGAGTCAAGATTTTAGAAATGAAAAACTACGTCTTTTCCTAATAATCAAAAGACGTTTTTGAGATTTCATTTTTCAACATGTTTATCTTGTGATACTGGATAGCACAATCAATGTACATTTTGGTAATACAATATGTTCAAATTGATGTGAATACCGCAGTTCCAATTTATTGAGAAAAAACCGCATTTATTATCATTACTGGCGAAGTACGCTTCTATAGACGTTCATAGTTTTCCAACATTTCTACGTTATGAGCAGGAAGGTTGCCAGTCAGCCGTCATTTGCTTATCATATAATAAAATTCTGCTACAAATCAGGATAAGATATAGACAGCACTTGGATACATACATACACACACATATACACATACATACATACATTTAACTAATTAGACTAGGTTGTATTATAACTATGGTAAAATTTCCCACAATTAAGAGATTCTCAAAGGTATCCACAACTTTAATTTCCTTGTCATGGGAAAACAATGACAAAAAACCACAAGCTTTGAAAGGGGGAATCAATGTTTTTACAATTCACTTTCATACCAGGGACCTTTATAGTACCATTTACTACTCTGAGCTTTCATCTCTGATAAAAACTGCACGTAACGTTGAAAACTGTTTGTACGCTCATTCGTTCGTACAAGTTGTACGTGCACCGAAACCTAAACACTCACATCAGTTCATACTTACACTCATACATAGACGTAAACATAAGTGTTGTTACAGTCATGTTGGAATACTACTACCACACAGCACATTGTATGAGCAGTACGTACTATGTGTGTATACTTATTACAGAATTTCTGTTTACATGTGAATAAATTTCTGGGTCAAAAACATGTTTATACAACTCAAAAGCGTAAATAAATGAAACCGGAGAAAAAGGGCGACAAATTCATAGCACAGCATTATTTTTCACATCTTTCTCGTTTTTATCTTTCAGCTATGCATTTAAACATACACAAGCAAACATACAAATACGAGTGTGTGTGTGTGCATGCACAAGGTAGAGTGACTCGTTTTCTTGTATTTTCATTAAATCATGATGTGCGGTAAGATTTATGCCGTTTGCAAGTCATGTCCTTTTTAAGTGATAATGAAGATACGCCATATATAAGGCTACAATTTCTTTTTCCATTACAGCAACATGGAGAATTTGTTTCGGGACAGTGACTTTAGGATATTTATTACAGGGGGTGAAGCAGTGCGCATTTTCTTTTAGGAAAAGTTGTTTTACTACCAATAGGCAAGGGCTTTTGATACATGTCTTTTTATTACTTAGAATTTTTGTATTCAGATAATTAATTAAAATGAATCCCAGTTGCTAAAGAAATATATTTTTATTTACAATCATAGTGCTTCCAAAATCGCCGGTCTGACATGGCTGTCAGCTGTTAAATACCTGTCACCTAAAGTGTTATTTATTTAGTAAAAGGTTTGCCATTTACGAATATGGATCGTTTAACAAGCGAAGAACGCATAAAAATATTTAAACTTACTACAAAAGTGGTGATTCAAACATGGGCTTTCAATCGAACAAATTTTTCTTCAGCGATGAAGCTCATTTCTCACTCGGTAGTTACGCCAGCAAGTAAAATTGTAGCATATGGGGTTTGAGGAACCCAGAAGTGATTGCGGAAAAGCCAAAAAAGTGACAGTTTGGTACGAATTATGGTCTAGAACAGTCATTGAGCCGTATTTTTTCTAAAATGACGCTGAAGGAACCTCAAAAGGTTCCACTGCTGCAACCAATCCATAGGCGATCATTTAAATAACATTGAATTCCGTACATATTGGCAATTTCCAAGCATTATACTGAAATAAAAGTTTCAATGTCGATGTCTATGAGTGTTTTGTTTAACTTTACTTTTTATGGTTTTTAGAGCAACTCAATTGTCTCGTAAGTTAAATAGAGACGCAAGTAATTCAGTACACATGATGGTGGTTGCCGAACTTCTGAAACCATCCTAAATGCGCAGGGAACAAACTGAAAGGATTCACAACAGTTGAATGTACTCATAAGTAAGAGTCAAATTTTGACTGTGTGTTCCATATAGGCTTCATTTAAAGGAATTGAATCGTAATGAAGCTTTGACAGTTTTTGTTTATAAGTATGCATTATGATGCGGTTACTTTGCGAAGAGAGGAAAATCGGTCTTATTGTATTTTTATTTTATATTTACTAAGTGCAATCCAATTTTCGTAAACCAACGTTTTGAGAAACTATACCAGATAATACGAAAGCGGAGACTACGGTGTTCGTCTTGGCATCTTATACGGCTTCGTTTAAACTCAGTTACCTAATATTTGATTGTCGTAAACGAAAGAGCAGACTCTTCCAGAGTAGAATTTAGGTCGGCTTTAATATTGGTTGAAGTGAGGCCTTTCAAATGGAAATAGTTAATTACATAACGCCGACCAATTTTTCTCCATGTTTACAAATTTACTGAGATCGCTTACTTTTGATAGCTCAAATGAAAATACTAAACAAAGTGGCGTTTTCAAATTTAAAACATATGTTTTATATGGATGTCACTTTTCGCCAAAATATTTTTTTTTTTTCAAACTACTGGCACCATCTATAGGTCTGGTTGGCCAGTTTTTAGGCCAATCTCGTAAATCATATAATATTCTTGGCATAGCATCCACACACAAACTGATTTATATCTTGTTTTGTCGTCATAAAAGGCCTAGACATTTATTATTATACTCGTATATTAATTTATGGTTTTTAGATTTGCTGATCTTGTGTCTGGGGAGAGGGGCAGAGGTGCACTTTTTCTAATACATGTGATAGCTGTAACTAAATCTTAGGAAACATCTCAGGTATACGTTAGAAACAACCTGACAAAATTCCATGAAAGTCCTATGTACAGTATAAGAGCTTATATTTAACATACAGACAGACAGCTACGCAGATACGCTTTGCCTGGGTATTGCATGTTAGTTGGGATACTTAGCGAAAAGGCGGAGAATCACATTTATTGCGAAATGATTTCTTACAGTATATGAATCCGTCTAAAAACTATTTTAGGTATCTAGAAAATAAATGGTGTAGTATTTTTGTCTTACAAAATTTACTGATACTTTATCACATCTCAACACAATGCGAAAATGCTTCATAAAAAATTCCTTACTAGAAACCACGATGTGAATGATCATTTGAAGAAAAAGAAAACGTGTCACTCTAACACATTCTTAGCTGCATATGAAAAACTCGCATGTACACATATTGAGCCATTGATATTATATGAATGAGTACTTGAACGGCGGTGGAGGTTAAGGGGCCAGAACTTATGAGGACTCTGAGAATACTAAGAAAAAAAAGGAAAACAGAAAATATTATTATGATTATGTGCGAACATGCACGTGCTTATGGATGTAGTACATAAATTGGTTAAATTGTGGCATCCCCAGTATAACCCTCTGAGGGTAAATGCAGATTCGCGTATGTATTATTTGCTGCCATAGAATTAACACATATTTAAATAAAGAACATTTAAATGATGTTCTTCTGTAGTTCTCATATTTCAAAATATTTGAGTATAACAGATGAGACACACAATCCGTTTAGACATTAAGTTAAGACACATAATATTTCAAAACTATTCAAAATGACAGTAAATCTGTCTGTGATTTAAAAAATCATAAAGAGATTGAAATAACGAATACAGAGTTATTCATTTAGTGGTTTCAAAACCGCCGGTGTGGTAAGACTCTCAGCTGTTAAATACCTGTCATCTGTTATTTATTTATATGTAATTTATTTAGTGAAAGGTTTGCCATTTACAAACAAGGATCGTTTAACATCCGAAGAACGCTTAAAAATAATTAAAACTTATTACAAAGTGGTGATGCAAACATGGATATTTTTCGTTTATTAAGGGAAGATTATGAACATCATAATCGACCTACTGTGCAAGGAATTGGCAAGATTATAAAGAAATGTAAAGAGACTGGAACCGCTATAGATGTAGTCGGCCCTGTGTGTCATCACAATATACGCGCTGCCAAACATATCGCTTTTTGCCAGCAATTGAAGATTATGAGCTGGACGATATCTGGTTTCAATACGACGGTGCCACTAGCCACATAGCACGATCAATTTTGGCTTCAGTGCATAATAAGTTTCCAGAAAACGTAATTTCATGTTTTGGCGACGTCAATTGACCACCAAGATCAAGCGATTTGACGCCATTAGGCTTTTTTGTGGGGCTACGTCGAAGATCGTATTTACGCGAATAGTATTTGAAAACTAACATTCGTCGAGTTAGCGCGGAGATACCGCCTGAAATGTACGAAAAAGGATCCACTGCTGCAACCAATTCACAGGCGGTCACTTAAATGACTTTGTAGTTCATACACAATGGCAATGTCAAAACATTATAATGAAATAAAAGTTTCATCGAAATCATTGCTTTATGTGTGTTTTATTAAACTTTACTTCCGAAACCGAAACATGGGTGACCCTATGCTATAGAAATTATTAAAAACGGAAGTTGGCAATAGTTGTTATGCAAAAGTTTTGTTGAGTTTGTATGGAAGGCGGCATACAAGTCCTTAAAAAAAGAAAACAAAGAAAGTAAAATTAAAAAAACATGGACATGTTTATAATCAGACAGGCGTCACAAAATTCTGATGGATTGCAACTCATATAACTTTTACTGAGGGTTCCAACCAGAAGCTCTCCATACATTTGTTCATTGACTTTGATGAACATTTCTTACTGTTGCAAAAAGACTTCTAAAATCAATGTACAGACCATGACCATAAACTCCCTTGTAAGCTATATGATGTTAGGAGTGAATGAGACGCTATCATACAGTTCACAATAGAGAACTCTTGTCATAAAAATGTTACACAATTAGTTGAATATTCCCAGTTGGAATCAAAATTTCTCATTTTCTATGCACATAATTAGGACATTTTCATTAAATGAATCATATCTTGGTATTAAGTAAAGAATATGTTGTATTATAAAGTGTTAGGAAAATAATGAAAACAGACAATTTTCTCAGAATAGGTTTGTCCTCTTACAGGAATGTAATTTTTTTATAGTTTTAATATTTGTAAACCAAACTTGGGTATGAATATAAGAAATTTTTAAGAATAATTGCAGCTTTTATATCTAGTTATTAGGCATCTATCAAGGCTTAATTTTTATGAAATTTTTAAGGAGAACAAAATATTATAATTCTGTTAAGCTACTGTGCTAATTGCAATTATACTGTTGCACATTTCTCCTTTAGCAAATACATTTCATACTGGAACTTTTGGACCTACCTGTAAAAAGTTCATACGACGCCGATTCACTTCTTTATCGAAGATGTGTTCATATATTTCTGGAAGTATTCGTATTTTTCCTCGGAAACTTTATTTATGTCATAACCTAGGATTCTGTGTCTTACAGTAAGACAGGTAGGAATAGCATCTGGTACACATAACTAATATGTGTGCTATGATTTCTAACAGTTTACAGTTGTAGCTGATTTTACTTCATGATTACTTAAATCGAATACTATACAATCTTTGTTAACTCACCTTCCGACTCATTTCTACTAAAGGCAGGCCTTGACTACATTCTTCATACGTTGTGCTTTCCATTCGCTATCAAAGCATGGACTGGAAATATTATGTATCGTTCATTTGATCGCGGTTTTAATTACCGACAAAGACAACCATGAATATTTTAGCGGCAATCACATCGACGTGCTAATGAATATTTGGAGTAGTCGATCAATTCAAAAGCCAACGAAAAGCTTCTGAAACTGACGTTTGAAATAGTTGAAGATTCCGTTTAGTGAGACGAAAAATATAATTCATGTAAGCTCACTGATTGTGAGAGGTTCGTACCCATATTCCTTTCATGGAATGCAACAGACATTTCATTTCAATTGTATTGTGGCTAAAGACGTCTGGCTGTCTAAACAAACAAATCGGTAGATTCGACGTTTATAGCAACTAAATCCCCTTTTTTAACATCATGAAAGCATTTGTCAAGCCATGGTATCATGTCATGGTGTCAGAAGGAAGTTACTGTTAGTTCCGATTTCATGTTTCCATGTTTACCTCAATGTTGTAGTCAGTAATTTTGATTTCCCTTATTTAATTTTTTCATCTTGGGGATCAGTTAAGAGTGATATTTGCATCATATACTAGGCATTGTGTGGTCGCTACTCAGCCTTAGAAATGTAAATGGATGACTAAGTTGGTCATATATAATGCTCCTTACGACAGCCGTGATATGTATCAAGTCGTCGTAGACTTTGTGCGCAAATTTACGGACCGAAAAAATCATCGTGGCATTGAAAGCCTCCGGAAGCAGGTCTGCGTTGCCCCAGTAATCTCAATATAAGTAGATATTTGAATGATGTCTAGCTGTAGTCTGAATATCGGAACCATGTATTAGACTTTTCACCATACTATAGCATTCGTTTTTACTGCCACAAGCTATAGATATATGAATGTCATGTTCTTGGCTAGCAAGTGCTCGCTACTTTGTACGTGTGATTCCACATTTTAAATAAAAAATAATTCAGTTAAATTGAAAGTTGGATTTCTCCGCAATTTATTTATCACTGATAGTGGAGTTTCTTTGCCAATTTCAACTATTCAATGGCTTAAACAGAGGAGTGGTTTTTTTCTTGTCCCACATCCAGCTGAACTGTTAATAACTCAAATTTTGAACAATGCAGCTTAGCTTATTGCCACTGCAGCTCAATAGCATCATGTTTGTTCCTTCTCGTGCATAGATTTTCCCTGAAAATGCAACTTAAGTAACATCCGTTATTAAAAGAGAGGCTACAAGAAGAATATGCTCCTTAAGCTTGGTATTTATAGCTTTGGTCATCACATCAATTTTTAACCCAGTTATTTGCAATTTGAAATTTAAAATTTGAATTTTCATTATGTTCCATGATAGAATGCATATATCTAATTTGATGACTTCAAAATTGCGGTAGAGGTCAAAAGCTTGGAATTTGGCATGGAAATATCATCTAGTCATAGGCTGATTATGTTCGAAATTTAATAAAATTAGTCTAACAAGCAAAAATTGTTCACAAAAAAGCTGAAGCTATATCGAAAAAAAATTCTGAATTTTTTCAAAAATATTAACGTTTATTCACTATTTAAGAGCCACATATGGCGGGCGTTGATAGACAGAGGAAAAAATAACTCTAAACTACATAAACATTTTATGGAACTGTCCTTATTGTGGAAGCGTTTATCAAAATATTCTAGATAATATGAATTTTCACTACAAAGGCAGGCTTGTCCATTTATGTCATGTATGATAACAAAACGTTTTTGATACGAGACTTATCTGGCAATAATTCGGTGTATCGTCCATGCTACCATCATGGAACGGGGTTGCTGCAAGTGGGCGTCACTTATCCATGAGAGTGTTCAATCTAGGTCAAGATATTTTGCATTATATTTCAATATTTCCACAACTTACATATTTCTTAAATAATACATGTTGATCCATACAAGAAAGAAATCCACTCTCTCTTTCACATCCGTTTTTAATCGACCAATCAAATTGTGAGTGCAATTGCTAATACATTCTTGAGAGTATAAATTTTCATTCAAAATAGTCGGCATATTATTTGTGAGAAGAAGTCATTTTTGCACTTTCAATTATCTGGTGATAAGTCGATACATCGTCTTCGATGCTATGGCCGGCAGTTGTCATAATTGAGAAAAATATTGTCTATACCCACATATTAACTATACCTTTATTTTCTCTGTTCAACAATCTTCAACAATTATTGGTATTTTTCAAAGCATTATACGGAGGTGGTACCAGAAATTGCGAATTTTCACTAAAAAAATATACCAAGTCGATATATTTTGCATGAGAAGTGGATTTTTCCAGTCATTGGCGAAGACCCAGTATATCGTCCACGCTATCTTGGACTGCTAATATCGCAAGTGAGCAAAATGTGGTTAGTCGGGGGGAAAAAGTTGCCCACTATCTTCAGAAAATTGTGAAATTTGCAGTATTTTTGTCAAATGTTATACCATTTACTTATTCGTTGGTGGACATAAACCTCGGCAGCTGATATACAGTGCCGCTCACTTGAATAGCATCCCCTTTAAATATTTTTCTAAGCTCAATTTTTTTTTTAAATAATAATTATAACTAACTAATTGTGATTTTATAAATCATATTTAATGTATTTGCTGTAATCCTATAACATAAATTTTCTTTCATTTTAATGAGTTAAGTACTAAAACATTAAACAAAAAAAAGGTCCGAAATTCAATTTCAGTTTTTGGTCCATTTGAATAGCCCGCCCTCCTTACAAAAAATTGTATATCACACACATTAATTCTAAATTAAAGGTATTATTGTTTGCTTACATCTAATTTAAAAATAAGTATTTTAAGTAAAATTTAGTAGTGGGTGCCTTCGCCCTGATTGAGAATACATTCATATATTCTGTTCGGTAAAGAATCATACAGTTTTTTGATTAGGTCCAGCGAAATACACGACCTGGCCTGTTTAATTCCATTAATGAGTTGACTTTTGCTTGAATATTACTTGCCTGATTCTTACACCTTGCTTACTTGCCATCCCCAGACGTTTTCAATAATGTTTAAGTCTGGAGAGTAAGGCAGTCAGTTCATAATCTCAGCATTTTGGCTTTCAATCCATGATTTGACGACCCTTTCTGTGCGGATTGGAGCGTTGTCATGCTGGAATTTCCATTGAAAGAGTCTGAATTTTTAATGTCAGGAAAAGCTTTTTCCAGCACGGCTTTGCATGAAGTCGCATTCATTTTAGCTGAGAGAAACTGGAGCTCTATTATGCCATAATAAGAGATCGCACCCCAAACCATAACTCCACCTTCCCGGCTGTATAATCGATTGAGTAGGTGTTCGTTCGTCTTTTCGAAGATCGTGGAAGTAGTAATTATATCCAACAAAACCCTCTAAATTAATTTTTTTTTTCGTCGGAAAATATAATTATATTCCACTCTCTACTCCACGTCATAGTCGTATGAAAAAATTAAGGCGACGTTCCTTACGGAGGTTGTCTAGCGGTGGTTTCTTTTTAAGTCTCAAGCGTTGCAAGTGTGTTGCTTTGAAAGGAACTCTTTTTACCGTTGATGCACTTGCACTTACGCCAGCTTTTTCCTTGATTTTGGCAGCAGAGTCGTGTGAATTTGAGGCATATCTCAGAATAGCCCTCTTGTCAGCTGCTGCAAAGCACTTAATGTTCTACCTTTCATATTATTTCCATAGCCTTCGGTGTCACATAAATATGTCGATATAACTTTTCGACTTCTATTAGTTTTTCTGGTTATTTGATGAAGAGGAAGGTTTTAATTTTGGATCCTTCCTCGACACTCAAGGATTTAGCTCGGCGTATTTTACTTAAAATCGATTGTTTTATATTTAATTATACACAGTTACTGTCATCCGATCTGATTTATGATGATCTGCAAAAGATTTTTACACCAAAACTGATTACCACATGAGGGGTGATATTCCAATAGACCAAGAGAGTAGAACACATTTTTCACTCATTTAGAAGAAAAGAGGGAATTCAAATAACGAAACACTTCCATGGCTTGAAATTTTTTGAGGGTGATGTATGGAAGTCTGAGAGACAAATAAGTAAAAACTGAAGCCTTATGTGAAGTTTAATTTAAATAGAAGTCACTATTGTTAAATGATTAGTTGGCTTTATTCAAGTGAGCTGCAGCGTATATTTAAAGAAACAATCCTTATTCATGAAAGTTTTTGACAGTTCCTAAGTGTGGACATAATTATTAAACATGAAATACTTTACGAAAAATGCTCAAAGTCTACATACTCGTATTATATTCAAGAAGAGGATAGGTTTGAAACATTTATTTAACCGACGATTAGGTAGTACGTCGTCCGTGGTGCTAATGGCAACATGTGTTACAACTAGGAAAAAATATGGTCAAAAATAAAACTTTTTTTTTTTTTTCTTTTTTTTAGAAAATTTAACCTTTTCCATGTTTTTCTCACACGTTTCCAATTTTGAATAAAATGGGAAATTTAGAGGAAATTCTCTCAGATTGTAGACATGATTATGGAAAAATGCTAAAAAATGATTTTTCACTGGTAAGATAAAATGTAGTTTCGTACACAACCACTTAACGAGAAATAAGCCTATATACAGGGTGGAGCAATAGAACGTGCATATTTAAAAAATAGATTAAAAAATAAATACAAAAGGTATTGTTAAAATAAACCCACACATAAGGAAATGAGCTTCGTCAAAGAAAAGAATATTGTCAAAATTGGAAAATCGATTAAGCATTTCATTAGCAAATTCGAGCCTTGCTATGAAGCCAGACTCTTTCAATTCCTGTGCTAATTGCAGCTTATATGGATGCAGTTTAAGATCCAATGACAAAATTCGTTGCAAACTTCGTCGCGATAATTGTAAGACAGACGATCTCTTGCGAGTCGACATTTGTGGATTTCCTCGTACTGACTCCATAACTCTCTCAACATTGTCTTCGGTCCTAGATGTTCTTGGGCGACCATTTGCTTGTGGTTTAAATGTTGAACCGGTCTCTTCAAAACGCTTTACCCATATTTTAATTAAATTAGCACTCGGAGCTTCACTAATTCGCCGTAATCCATATTCACCACAATACCTATATAATCGCTTACTAGCAATATATGAATGAGAGTTTTCGTAAAATGTGCGCACGCAAAATGCGCGACGCTTCCCGTCAAAGTGATTCATAGCGACTAAAACTCCATGAGCCCGCCAACCCAAAGATGTAGGCGCCCCCCGCCCGCGCCTTTTCTACCCCGCAAATGAAGATGATGAAATATGCACGTTCTATTGCACCACCCTGTATTAGGCGACATGTGGCAGAATTTGGTTCATTACGGAAAATATTCCACATAAGAATCAGCTTACTTTCATCATTCACAGATATAGTTGCTCACCTGAAATCATTTCATACCCTAGTCTAGAACTATTCGCTGGTTGTGATTTGTGCCTTAGATTATTCTGTACCAATTTTAGCATCATGATTGATTTCGGATGTATCGCCTAAGATACATCTAGTATGCCGACTCCTACACTAACTGAATATATAATACTTAGTTTCCGACATTTTTTTTTATCAACGTATCCTAATCAACGCCCTTGCATCCTTTTACGCAGCAAGACCCTGCAGAATTGCACTTTGGTACTGTGTTAGCTTTTCTGCAATAATGAAAACAGTAAGAGTTGTAGAGAGGAATATAAAAAACCAATGAAGCATCACCAGTATAAGTGTGGGCACAAGATGTTGCACGATTTCAATGTTTCCCCCTTTCAAATGTTGCATAGAGAGCAGAGACTGTAACGCTAGTAAGCTTTCAAGTGCATATTGAGAAATATCAAAGGCATCACAAGAGCTCTCCGGCTTCTGGGGAAAACTAAGTAATCATTAAAATATCGAGTATACACACACGTGCATAGATATGCATAACATTTAGTTACGTACTGGCATTGACGATGATAATGATGATGATGGTGATATCACCATCATTATATTGTTGTTTTTTTTTCAAAAGTAATGCACAAACCATTATTGTAGGCTACAGGGGAAGCAAAGTACAATAGTGCTAGAGCTCTCGTAAGTAATCAGTAAAAGAGGGCAGTTTTTCATACTGCATTCAGAAAAGGAATTAACAAGAATAGGACCAGCTCATGAATGCAGGCGACAGTTTCAATATAAGCCAATTTTAATTAGTACTTTTATTAAGGCCTTATAGGTAGGGGAGAGTATATTTTATAAATAGATATGATTTGCTAATTAAATAGTATTCCATTGTTTGAATCAATTTTAAGGTTGACTGACCAACATAACAGTCGATTTTATGGAGAATAATGATTGGTGATTTTTGATGCAAAATTAATGGGCATTCTTATATACTAATTGGAAAGTAACGGAAATGATGAATTTAACTAAGAACTAAAGTTTAAGGATGTAGCAATCCTTGTCATAGGTGATGAAATTTTAAGCTACTATCAGTAATTGGGAGAGGGAAACAGCTCTCGCATTATATGTTGGAAAGCAACCAACAAATGCACTAGGGGCTACTTTCGTCGACCGACAAAAAGGGACGTCGTTCAGAGAATGAACCAAAGAAATCTAACAATGGTACTCAGTTTGGATGATGTATATGGGTTAATTATTTTTCTGACAATCATTCATTTACAGGTCTACCTATATACCTCAGTAAAAAAAAGAAAAAACAAACACATTAACAACAGTTTCCCATTGTCAGTTTCTTATCATCAACAGCGGCGATAGGTTGGAATACGATTTTTCAATCAAGTGTGATTTCAAAGTACGGATAAAACCGGCAACATATCTTCGAGACGAGTGTACCGACATAAAAAAAAATAATAATAATAATCGAAAGTCTAAATTTTTTGAACATACATCGTATAAATACTAAAAAAAAATATTATATCTATTTTGATAGGAAAAGTGGGCTAACGCGGCCACCTATTCGACGATGGGTCCGCTCATCGCATACAGAACTATGGATCGCAGGTATTGCAGGTGACTAAAGTCGATCTATTATAAAATAACTTGCCCATGCAAAGAATGAAGGTATATCTAAAATATTTGAAATTCTTAGGCGTTTTTGAACAATTTTACTATTGGTGCATCAAACTAGGGCAATATTTAGGATGGTTGAATGATTCGGGGAAGAATCATCCCAATTTATATATTTTTTTCATGAAGCACTCTAATTGTGGAAGTGGATATACATATCAAGTTTTGAAATATATAGGTTTTTTTTTTCTTCAGAAGCATAATAGTTCGATATATCACATATGAGAGTCGTCCATTTTTGACACGCCCACTTATCAATATTATTTTCAACCACATTATGAAGTATCAAGTTTAATTCTGTATAAATGTAAAAACCTCTGTGCAAAACATCTCTTTTGCAGTATTTTACACACTTCCTGTATAAAACATTTGTACAAAAATATTTTTTGCGCATAAATCTAGTGAGAAAAAGAGGGTTTAGAAATAGTTCTTTGTTCAAAATGTACACTGTAGATTATGAATGTGATGCTGAAAATTTGGTCATCAAAGACTAACTTTCGTTAAAACTTTGCTTTGCTTTTGCATCTCACGATTCAGAAAAGTAATCAACCAAACTAAAAACTCAAAGAGTGTGATTATACTGCATCAATAGCTTTATTGCTCATATCTACTTATTAATTTTATTGGTGTCGTAAACTGAATTATCGTATTTTCCGGATATTAAACTAAATTGTTATTTTCTTTTAGCGTCAACGCAGCTGTTAAAGTTCATGAAAGCCCTTTCATAAATATTTAAACGAATTTGTGACACCTATCGTTAGCTGCGATTGCCACCTGATTGTAATTAAATGCTGATTTATAGAACAAACATGAAGCGAGTTATTGTTTTGAAGGCATTTGTTGTTAATCTTATATCTATATAAATAAAAATCAAATGCCGTTCGTTGGTAAGGACATCAGTTGAGAACGGCTGGACCGAATTGAATATTTTTTTTTTAAATGTTCGTCGTAGTCCAACTTACGTTTTTATGGAAAGAAAAATTTACCACGCCCACTTTTACGCCCACTTTTTTTCGATTTATCTAAAATTGTAAAACGGCTACACCGATTTGGCTAATTTTTTTTAAATGTTTGTAGTAAATGTTTCCAGTGCTGCTACAAATATGGGTGGGATTGGACAAAGGGGCGTGGTACCTCCCATACAAACCACAGATTAAAAATCCATTATCTATGCTCCTGCTAACGGCATTTGACCAAAATTTGGTATGTAGATTTGGTGTGCATATCTTAAGTGCTACTGCAAATATGGGCGGGATTGGACAATCTGGCGTGGTACCTTCCATACAAACCATAAATTAAAAATCCAATATTTCTGCTCCTGTTTACCGTATTTGCACAAATTTTGGTACGTCGGTTTGGTGTACATATCTTAAGTGCTGCTGCAAATATGGGCGGGATTGGACAATGGGGAGTGGTACCTCCTATATAAACCACAAATTAAAAGCAATTATTTCTGCTCCTGCTAAAATTTGAAGGCAAAGCAACGTTTGCCGGGTCGGCTAGTTATATATATAAAAATCAATTGCTGCGCGTTAGTCTCGCTAAAGCTCGAGAACGGTTGGACCGATTTGGCTCATTTTGGTCTTAAATTATTGGTAGAGTATTCCGGAAGGTTTAAAAGGTTTTATTTGAAGTGACAGATAGCGTTGGAGATGAGATTTTTGCAAATTATTTTTTACCACATTAACATTTTGAAGGCAAAACAACGTTTGCCGGGTCAGCTAGTCATATATAAATACAGTTTGATGGACATATTATGTAAGAGATATTTTCAAGAATTTTTGATTAGAATTAATTACAGATTAGACAGACAAATTTCATGTGCAAAATTCTTTTAATTATACATTCATTTGTAGTAATGAAATGAAAGTATAAGGAAAGAATAATTATGCGTCAAATTTGATCTACTCAGGGATGACGGAAAATAAACTCTCAATCAATATTCCAAAAACAAAAGCTATGCTTTTTTCTTGAATTGAATTGAAGTAGTCCACAATGTACATTGTTTGGGAGTAGTTTTAGGTAACAAATTAAGCTTTAACTGTCTAATGTAATGTAATGTAATCTAATGTAATGTAATGGATAATGTAGTCCGGCGTTTAAGTTATTCACTTCGAAGTTTTTATAACACTGATTTAGCGTTGTCTAGGTGGTTTTCGAAAAAATACGGATCAATGACACCTCTAGACCATAATGCGCAGAAAACAGTCACTTTTTCTGGATGCAATAGCTTCTCTAAAATCACTTCTAAGTTCTCCGAGCCCCATATGCGACAATTTTCTTTATTGACATAACCACCGAGTGAGAAATGAGCTCCATAGCTGAAAAAAATTGTGTTCAAATGAAATCCCACGTTTCAATCATAACATTTGTAGTAAGTGCTAACTATTTTTAGGCGTTCTTTGGTTACTAAAGGATATATATTATGACATACAGTATCGGACAAAACTAAAGCACGGAATGCTTCTTACGAATGTAATTAAACAGCCTTTCAAAATGCGTTTAGATAATTGATTTTTTTTATTCAAAATTCTAGATTATTAAATTATATTTTAAAATAAAACAAAAACAACATGATTTTTTCATTAAAAACAATCAAAATTTAAGAAAAAAGGTAAAATTCAATGTTTTAGACGACAAAACTAAAGGTACGTAGCCAATACTACATAATTGAGGACTAGAAAAACTCAGTATTTTGTGGCATATGGATTATTTTGTAAAACTTCGGCACGTCTTCGATGCATGGAGTCAATTAAATTATTTAATACGTCTGGAGAAATTTTGTTCCAGACATTTTCCATATTTTTATAGAGCTCATCCAAAATTTTGCAGTTATCGCGGTCTATGTTTCGATCTACAATTTCCCATAGATTATATGTATATGGGGTTGAGAACAGGCGATTGCGCTGGCCATTGTAAAACTTTAATGTTATTTTGTACGAACCACTCTTTCACACATCTAGATGTGTTTGGGGTCGTTGTCATGTTGGTACCTCCACTTAATTGTCATCTCCTCATCAGCATGTGAAAGCATTACATTTTGGAGGATGTCTCTATAAACTTATTCTATGAATTGGACCAATGCCATGGCCTGAGAAACAGCCCCAGACCAAAACGTTGCCTTTTGTATATTGTGGCTTAAGACGCTATCCTCTGGGTCGCCGAACTAGCTTAATTCCATCGTTCATATTACATTTGGATTCGTCAGAGAATAGTACGGTTGTCCATTGTGTAGTGGTCCAATTTATATGTTTCTTCGCAATCTCAATCCTGGCGAGTCTTTTTTTTCGTGAAATAAAGGCATTTTTTGCACTTTTATAAGATTTTAGGCCCCCTTCTACAGAGCGTCTTTGGATGGTTCTGGGAGTAACGTTTAACTATAATTGCGAGGCAATGGTCCTTGACGATACGAACGGATCCTTTTTTACTAAGCGTACTATTGCCTGGTCATTTCGTTTGCTGGTCTTTCGTGGCTGTCCACCTTTATGTACTGTAGCCAAAGAACCCGAAGATCGAAAGCGGCTTATTATTCTTGATATAATACTATGATGAATACAAAATTTTGTTGCAATGGCCGTTACAGATTCACCGTTATTAAAATCAGCTATTATTTTTTCTTTTAAATGAACTGAATATTTATTTCGTGCCATTTATTTAGCGAAATAATCAAAGAAATTCACAACAATTTGTACGATCTTGTGAGCATAGAAACAATTAGTAACTGAATGCAAAATTTTCTCTATACGCACATAAAATGATCCTTGGAAAAATAACGGCAATTGTTGTTAGTAAACTCAATATTGCATAGAAAAAAAAAAACATTCAAAAGGTTTCGTGCTTTAGTTTTGTCGCTGCGTTTTCGTACGTATTAAAATAAGCCCATAAGCAACAAAACTTCTGCATTAATATTAGTAAGCGAAGGTTATATTCTTTCAAATATAGTTTTTGTTTTTTTGAAATGGGCATTCTTTTTAATGTTATTGTAAAGTTTCTTGATAAACAAAAGTCCGTGCTTTAGTTTTGTCTGATACTGTATATGGCAAACTTTTCACTAAATAAATAACACTTCTGATGACGGTTATTTAAAAGCTGACAATTTTACCAGATCAGCGATTTTGCAGCCACTAAATGGATAATCCTGTACTTTAATTTAAGTAGTATTTTGATAAGTGTCCTTCGATTTACTACGTCCGTTTTGATACCACTTACGCTTCTATACTAACCCAAAAAGATATTTTATGAGGATAAAGGATAATATGATAAAGGTGTTATATGATCCAGTTCACCTAACTGAAATTTCTGTACTGGTTTTCCATCATGTTATATAGTTGTTGTGTTGTTGAAGTTAATTTCTCAACTTGTAAATCAACTGTTAGAAGTGAGTATAGCGCTGAAAGACCAATCAGGCACCATAACATTATGCTTGGTTCATCCCACAGCGCCAGTTCTGTTTACCAAAGGTGACTCACTGGGCACATTATATCACAACCACAATCTTCATACCAAGAAAGTTTAGGTTCTTCCCCATTCAAATGCAATACAATAGTAAAATCTCGTACCTTCTAAGTTATATTCAATATTTGACACTTTTTTAGAACTTCAGGGCAAATTAGTAATTTACAAATTTGTCTGATATCTCCAATGTTTCGCTCCTGTTAATAAATGTAATAAAAATAAAACCGACATATCAATTATAAGCTTTAGAGTCACTATTATTGACAGCCATATCAACTTCTGCGTACTAATTCCGAAAATGCATTTTATTGACCAATCCATTTACCAGATTTTCCACCTTGACAAAATCTATTATTTAATTAAATTTTATTAGATAGTTAAAATATATATTTGTATGTTTTTCAAAACTATTTTAATATTTCTTATATCCTTTCTAAATCATTGCAGGCTTTCATTACGCAAACTAGACATCTCAGTTATCAATTATGACATCAAATGTTAAAACTAAATCTTCGGGTTTGTTGTACAACTCAACAATAAGAGAACAGTAAAAAAAAAAAAAAGAAAAAAATACAAATTAAATTCCCCCCCAAATGAACATTTTACATCCTGTGGACATTTAGTAACAGATTCGTGAGAATTCTTATAAAAACGAATAGCCGCTAACACATAATCATCGCTAAGTCTCACAACATAAAACAAATCAACCTGGAGCGGGTCCTGTCAATCATTTGCTCTGCTATCGAGTACAATATTTGAATAAGAACAAGAGAAGAGGGACTGAAGAGCTACTAAACACAACAGCCATTAAGCAATTTGGCCACAACGAATAACAAACCACGCTATTACCAACGCCAACAACAATAATAATATCAACAAGACCACCAACATAGCAATCGTATCGCACCCCGGGGTCGAGTGTAGAATAACAAAAGCCTCAACATGGGAAAGAAGAGCTCAAAATTGAAACAGGATACGATTGATCGTTTAACAACGGATACCTATTGTAAGTTATTCAAATAATTGCTTTACTGTTATTTCACTACAAACAAACAAATATTAATTTATGCAGTACTTTTGTATGCCCATCAGGGCGGTAATGAACGCACATTGGCCACAGAAGTTGTATAAACTCAGCCTAATTAATGCTGGATGTAAATGGCACAGCGATAAAGAGAGGGAGAGAGAGTAATAATTAGGTTTTAATAATTCATATCACTTAAAGGAGCACTGGAAATGTGGGCGGAAATTGAATGTGAATAATGGAAAACTGTTGAGGTCATAACAATTCTGATTATGGCTTCATTACGGAAATAATTATAATCTTAGTATTGCAGTAAAACTAAATTACCTTGAATTGCTCAGGATTTTATTCAGGAATGAATTTAAAAATGAATGAAAACCCCAAATGGTTGAAAATTTCATAACATCCACTTGAAAGTTGACCACAATTTTAGTTTTCAACAAGTAAGCAAAGTTGAATAGGAGCCAAACCTTCGATCAAGCAGCATCTAATTTATCATGAATGATAATAACGTATCGTACACAAACCGAGATGTCCCTTGCGAAGGCCTATAATTTGGGGTAGTTCCTTTTTGAGTCCAATAAATACCATCGGATATTGCTTTAAAATAACAAATAGATGATAAAAAATTAGAAAATTCCGAAAAGGTATATATTTTTAGAAGTTTGATCATGTTTTTTCCTGCTGCACTATTTTTTTCATTTGAGACACTTGCGAGCTATATAATCGTAGGCGAGGTGTCAACTCATCCCTATATACGTGTTATATTCTTGCCATTTCGCCACTGAAAATCTATATCTTCTGTAGTATCTCTCAATAACTATGTCCACAGTTAAGGCGCTCTCTTAAAAAGTTTATCAGCTGAGAAGTCCCTTTCCAATATCTATCAAGTACCATCATATGTTGATCTTTATGAATGAGTAAATGGCATCAAATCAAATGTGTAGGTTTTACATGAGTCTCGCTTTTATAGCTTTACTCATGGTGTGCCATCACACAAGTGCTGTCTTCCATCATTTTTTTTCTTGATTATATGTTCTTTCTTTCTTCTAGCGGCAGCAAGCGCCCCTTTGGGGTACTCAAACTAACCCCGAAGGATTAGTCAAACTACCAGAGATTGGAAGTAGGTCCCTTGAAAAAGCTTCCTCAGGTCCCACTCCCTCACTCGGCCAAAGTACTTTTGGTATGAAGTGAGGTACCTCCCGGGTAGGAGTTGAGGTAGTTTAGGAAGACCTCGGATAGACATGAACAGTGTTTTCTAAGCTAATGTCTTTCTTCAGCAACGCAACCTGAAGCAACGCAAAAGCACTGAAAACACTTGTTCGGGCAACCACAACCAGCACGATGCTCCCACTAGGGGTCCAACACCATTGGCCAGGAAGGAACAATGTTCCTTGGGCCCCTGGTCACCCGTGCTACCAGAAGAGAAGAACTCTCTGGTCTGGGTTTCGCAGACAAGCTACTCCAGTTTTGCTTTATCATACCTCGCATGGAACTGGTAATCCATATTCTACGGCATAGATTTTCAATGTCCGAGAAGAGAATATCAACACAGCAAAGCACACCATGCTCCAATCATAGTCCAATTAACCAGATCTCTCTGGTGATACAACTATCTTAACGGAAAAGATAAATCTTCTGATACCTCCCGACGGCTTCTCTATGTCCGCACCTGTTGCCAGGATGTGTCTTGTTTAACTATGACTCTCCCCTTTACTTGGTTTTCGAAAAACTTGTTCCAAGATCAGTTTGATGTCATATTATAGGTGAATCCCAAGACATAATCCACCTTTTCCTAGGGCGCCTGGCACAAGGCCACACTACTTTGTTTTTGTTCGCAAGCATCATACCCTTTGCCTGCTTAATTACAGGATCGGATAGAGAGTCTTGTGTTTTAGGGGTAAGTGGTACAAAGCATCCTAGGAAACACCCGCCTACCCACAGTAAATGGCATAATTGAAAATCGAAAATTGGATTGAGTTTCTTTATGGGTAGGTTTTTATCACGTGCTATTCATAGTTCAGAAGATGGTATATCCAGCCGCTGTTAAATAAATTACATTCTAACGCTTTTATAGAGTGTGTAGTGTGTGTAGAAATTTGTTCTTACTTGGCCAATTTCATCTAATTTGGTAGTTAAGGGACAATCCCTGGTACAGATGGTATCAGTAATTTGAAAAATATTATTTTGGCGAGAAGTAATACAAAACATATGTTTTAAGTTTCAAGGCGCCACGTTGTTTAGTGCTTTTGTTTGAGCCATCCAAAGTAAACGATCTCAGTGAATTTGAAAACATGGACAAAAATGGTCATCGTAATGTAATACAATATTTCGATTTGAAAGGTCTCAGTCCAACCACTATTAATGCCTTCCTAGATTCTACCCTATGAGAGTCGTCACCTTCATTTACGAGTTTAAATGAGGCAGTACGAGCTACCAAGACGATTATCATTGTGGTCAACCAACTGAAGTGTCCACGTCAGACACGGTTGGGAAAATCCAGAAAATGGTCCATCACTTCTCATCTGAGACAAAGAAACATTCAAAGCAGTGAATTGGAATGGGAGAATCGTGTTTAAAGAAGGCGATGACGGCGTCTGTATTTTGGAAAGAAAGTTTTTCCCAACTTTATTGCATCTTTTTTGTTAAGTTGGAGGTCCCCAACCTCGTATGTTGATATATTTCTGGGAGTTTTGATAAATATTTCTATCTGCTACAAAGGAAATGATAAAATCCTAGGTTGGTTAAAAAATTATCAAAAAGTTGCAATTTATGGCAAAGGATATTTTATAGGATAAAGGAACTGATGTGGAATCATTTAGTTTCGAAATTGAATACAATCGCTTAAGGAGCAGAAAAAAGACTGGCTTGTACGAAGATATGAATCATAATTATTAAAACTTTTTGAACAATTTTGCCATTTGTTTTCTGACTGACAATGACATACGGGTATAACGAAAGTTTTAATAGCTACAGAATAAAATCCATTCCGAATTATATATTTTTTGAAGAAATTGCCGAATTTTTGCTATAGAAGAGATTGGCAAAGACGGCATATTATGTGTGAGAAGGTCCGTTTTTACATATAAACTTATCTGGCGACAAGTCGGTACATCTTCCATGATAATATGTTTTGTTATCGTAAATGGGTGAAATGGGCATGATGGGAAAAACTAGTTCAAGAGGAAAGAAAGAATCCACGTGTAGTAAATTTTGATACGGCTCAATATTTTTCACCAAATTTTATCATTTATTTGATTAGGAAAGAACCCAACGTAACTCACATATTTTATTAACGACACCCTTAATTCCAGGCGTGCTTATTGGAAAAAATATAATTTTTCTCCTGAAAAAGTGTTAAAGTCTTCCGATTTTTGATTAATCTCCTTGTCTGGCAATAAATCAATACATAGTCGACTACATCAAGAACGGCGGGTGTTTAATATAAGACAAATCAGCACAGTTTAAAAAACTACGTCCATACAATAGCTAAATATGAAAATCGCCGAAAAAACTTGGACGATAAGTCAAGAATCCACCTCTGGCAAATTTAATTTTTTCAAACAAATAGGAATATTTAATGATATGGAGTGGGTAGAAAAATGTAGCAAATGCAGTTAACATATCAGTTTATGGAACTCCAACATGTACAAAATAGCAAATTTTGTTTGTTATAGAAATTAATAAATTTGCCTTTTATACAAATTAACAAATTTGTGTGTTATACAAATAAATACATTATCTGTTATACAAATTAGCAAATTTGTGAGTTAAACAAATTAATAATTTTTTTTTTTGTTATACAAATTAATAAATATGTTCGTTACAAAAATTAACAAATTAGTATATATCAGCAAATTTTGTGTCATGTTCGACTAGATGTATTTTTATTTATTTATTAATCCAACAACAACTTAAATCTAAAAAATAGATAACTATATACAGTTCTTGAGTCTTATTCAAAGATATTGCAACAACTAAATCTTGTTATTACATAAAAGTGAATTAATTGAATGGAGTTGCAATCGATTTGGAAGGTAAAAAGGTTAAAAATCTTCATTTGAAAAACAAAAATGAACAGTAAAGCCAAACGTTAAAAGAAAATTATTATTCATAGAGTGATTATCTGCGAAGATGATCACTTATAGACACAAATTTTCAGTTTAATAAATTGCCCTTGTAAGGTTTTTTTTTTAAACATTACATTCTCTTATTATGGGAAAAGTAGAATGGAGAATTTAATTAAAATAGTTATCATTTAATCTTTTAAAATAATCCTTAAAAAGTTCGTATCCTGTTTGCTCATGTGGCACAGAAGTGCGGTACCTCCAATATTCGTTGAAAATCAATGTTAAGCATTTGTTTTGAAGAATTTGTATTTTTCGTAAGTGGCTTTGGGCCGCGTTGTGCCATATAGGTGAAGCGGAAGACATTATAGGCCTTATAGCACACTTGTAAATAAGATTTTTATATTTAAGGCTTAGACTTGATCGTCTGCTTAAAAATGAATTAAACGCCCTGAATGAACGCAGTTCCTTCTTGTAAAATAACTGAGTATGTTTCTGGAAGGGGAGATTTTTTTCCAAAATCACCCCAAGATATTTAACATCATTTTGAGTTTCTATGGTGTTGCTTTCAAAGTATATTGGTCTCATCGGGATTCCTTTCGGAGATGTGCTTAAATTATTTTGTCCGTCAACTGTTATCTTGCACGCTCTATACTTTTTCCGCCTCGAACGAAGATACACAAATATTCAAAACTATCGAACTAAATGTAGCTATCGAACTAAAATGTTGTATTTGTATGTGTTTTATTGGATTGTTTATCCTACGCCTGCCATATATCTCCACCTCTTTACTTTTATGTTGACTTATTTTCACTGATTTCCTACTCACTCACCTGCTGCAATATACATGTACATACTAGTATATTTTCCTATATTTATATCCTATTCTATGTACTCCTCTATTTAAAGTTATTATATACATTTGTGTGATTAGATTGCTGTGGAGGATGAGATATCAACTTATACTCACTTGCACATATAGAATATAGAAATAGAAATAATATATAATCTATATCTACCTTTTTTTCTAGTACTTAAACTTTTACAAAGTAACTTTCATTTATTTGCACATTGAGTTGAACGAATAACATTTTATATTTAATGGAAAACTCGACAACGGAGTTAACCAGGAATATGGAAGAATTGGGCCAGCGAACTGAATAAGTTCGTAAAGTGATAGTTAAACATAAGTACCTAAAAGTCATTAACAATTGTTCTACATACAGATTGTACAATCGACAATTCCAAGAAAAGGACGATATACAGCGTTTGTAAGAGAAATAAGTAAACAGGATAGACAAATACGACTTATTAAGAATGAGGTACATATATCGTTCATATGGAAGAGTCGTGTATAAATTAATGATTTCTTTCAGGTTAGAATGCTTTAAAGAAAATTGGAATTTTTGTTACTTTTAGTTTATCTTAGTTGGGATAATGACAAATATATAAATATGGAGGATTCTTCTTTGAAAATATAGTTTGTATAAGGTTTGGTCAACAGTTTGTTACAAAAAAGGGTTTCTTTTTTGATTATTTGTAACCCAAATATACATTCTCTTGAAAAGGAACAGGAATTAGTTTAAAACTGGCGCTTAAAGGGATTTTCCTTTTGTCTCTAAATTGGCACAACTGTCCTCTATACTAATACGGAGTTTTAGCGGGATTTGTCGTTTAGTTAATTTACAGCATAGTAATTTTGCCAGATCATCTTAAGAGTGCTTTGCGATTTTTACAATAAATAAAATATTGAACAAAAAATGTCTATTAAATTTTGCATTACAAATGGAATTTAGTGTGGCGAATCTCTAAAAATATGTGCGTGTTAGTCGTGTAATGCATACAAAAAAAGGTCTTGTTGTAAGGGACGATTTGACAGTCTTCAATACTGATACGGAGTTTTAGCGGGATTTGTCGTTCAGTTAATTTACAGTATAGTAATTTTGCCAGATCATCTCAAGAGTGTTTTGCGATTTTTACAATATACAAAATATTGAACGAAAAATGTCTATTAAATTTTGTATCGCAAATGGAATTTAGTATGACGAATCTCTAAAAATTTTAAGCGATAGAATGTTTATGATGAATTGAGTTTATCCAAAGTATGTGCGTGTAAGTCGTGTAATGCATACAAAAAACGGTCTTGTTGTAATGGACGATTTGCCTCGCTCTGGTCGGCCATCAACTTCTTCAAGTGAAGTTAACATCGACGAAGTGAAGGAAGTGGTAGTTACAAATCGATATTTAAATCTGACAGAGATAGCTTCTTAACTTCCCGTATCCCCCGAACTAGTTCGTACCATATCGCTAGTTCGTCAAGACAAGGAACATGCTGCCGCTCGAGTAGTACCGCAAGATCTGAATTGCTCAAAGGTCGCTAAAGACATTTTAGAATGACAGAGTTTCAACCCCACATTTGATGACAAGACATGTGTTTTTGAGTTTAACATTAAAAACTGCATACAAGCGTTAAAATGGTGTCTTTCAGATCAGACGAAACCGAGAAATCTGCGCTAAAGCCAATAAAAAAATTAAAGTTATGTTGCTGTTTTCTTTGATTATCACATTCAAAAGTCTTGCCACAAACTCAAACGGCTATTCATAATATTTTCAGTACTATATACAGCATTTGAGTGAGAAAGAAAAAGCTAGATATGTATGAAGGAAAATTAATTAATTTTACACATGATAGCAATTCATCCCGCAAGTTTGTGAACGAGTTTTAGGCCAAAATCTCAAACCAAATATGATCAAACAACTACCGTATTCAGCTGATATATCTCCGGATGACTTTTTCTCTTGCCATAACTCATACTTGTTTTCAGTGCATAGCATAGAATTTGCTACGAGAACTGAAGTCGTTCTCAGCAAATAGGTTTCAACAAGGTTTTGCGGATTAGATTATTTTGCAGTTATTTCGGGAGAGGCCCACTTTAAAGACGAAACAACAAATTTAAATGAATAACTCATATTTCGTGTTTTATCGACTAATTCCCAGCCCTTTTTTTACAAAATGTACAAGGGCGGTTCAAAAACTAGACGGCTTGATATAAATATAGTCAGAAAAAAGAAAAAATTATAAAACCTTATAAACATACAAACCTTATAAAACATATGTTTAAGTTTTGTGGCCTTATGTTGTTTGGCATTTTTGTATGAACCATCACACATAAACGATCTCAGTGAATTTGTATACAAGAAAAAATTGAACGCCGTTGTGTAGTTCAATATTTCCATTTGAAAAGCCTCAGTTCAGCCAATATTAAAGTCGTGCTAGATTCTACTTTGGGGAAGTCCGTTCCTTCGTTTACGACTGCAAAATATTAGACAGCGGAGTTTAAATGAGGCCGTACGAGCCGCCAAAACGAACACCGTAGTGGTTGTGATGTCCACGCCAAAAACGTTTAAGAAAATGTACAAAATTTTATTGGATGACCGTCGGCCGAGCTAGCTGAAATGATGGGTATTTCAAATAGTGTTATACATCGCATATTGACCGAAAATTTGAAGATGAAAAAGCTGTGCGCAAAGTGGGTGCCGCGTTTCCTTTCAATAAAGCAAAAATAGCGTCGTTAAGCACAGTTTGGTGACATTTCACCGCAATAAAGGCGAATTTTTGCGACGATTTATAACCAGGGATGAGACATCGGTCCACCACTTTACACCTGACATAAAGCAGTAGATCGGAATGGGAAAATCGTGTCCAAAGAAGGCGAAGACGATTCCATCTGCAGACCAAGTCATTGGGAATGTTTTTTGTGATGTGCATTAAATTATTGTTATTGATTATCTTCAAAAAGAAAAAAACATCAACGGCAAATATTATATTAAATTATTGGAGCATTTTGGTGCTGCAATTAATGAAACAAGGCCGCATTTGGCGAAAAACAAAATGTTTTTTCAACATGACAATGCTCTAGTTCAAACATCCCCTATTGCGATGGCCAAAATCATGCAACTTATTCGTCTGATTTATCTTCATCGAACCGTTTCTTTTTTCCGAATTTGGAAAAAATGGCTTGGTGGTAAAAGATTTGCAAACAAAAAAGAGGTGGAGTCTGCGGTTGATGGCTGTTTTAAGGAGTTTGACAATTTTAAGTATAAACAGGGTATGGGAGCTATTGAATGTCGCTGAAAAAAGTGTATCGAGCTAAAGGGAAATTATATTGAAAAGTAAAGAAAATTTTTCCCAACTTTTTGTTTTTTTTTTTTTTTGTTATTTCGACTATTTTTGAGACCGTTCTCGTATATTATTGATAAACAACGTTTGAATATTGACTTCTTTATGAGTTTGCTACGAATAAGTTCAGATGTAACGTGATTAATAGCAAAACCTTAACTAAGTAGAGACATGGAAAAATTGAAAAAGTTTAAAAAAATATTGTAATCAGCATAAATTTAAACACGAGCTGAACACTTTACGACAGAATAAATATAGCACTATTTAGAGCAACTCGAGGAAAATTAAGACCAAAATCAAAATTGACTAAACTTAGAATTGTTGAAAACTTAATTACTTGATTACACATAAAACAAAACTATCATCATAATCATCAGCATACCTGCCTCTTAAATTTGTGCCAGTACACTCACAGTCCCCTGTGTATTTGTACCTTTAAATTGCTTACATCTAACTATGTTTACACATACATATATAGATTGAAAATTTCTCCACAAAAGTACTAGAAACCACATTAATGATGTAAGCTAAGGACGCCCGGGTACTTAGTTGAGTGTCAGCGTGTATGTTTGTGTGTATATGTAAGTTTGTATGCGCATACATCAACAACATCGTTGTGTACTGATGTGTATACATGAATTCTATGATTAAATCTATAAAACCATCAACAGATTTCTCATAGCCTTCGTACAAGGGGACCGAGCGAGTACACACATGTACGAATACTTTGAAAGATTTCACAGAGTAAACATTTTTCACATGTCAAAAGAGTGCGTGTGGGTGGGTTGATAAACTGTTTTTACTTCATACTTTTGAGAAAATCGGGTGCGGTATTTGCGGATGCATGTGTGTGTGTGTGTGTGTGTGGTTGTTTGTTGGTGAGCTGTTTCAATATTTGAAATTTCGAAAATTGATTTATTTGTGATTTATTGTTTGGAAAACAAATCAAAGTCTCTAACGTTGTACGCACAATTAATTTTATATGGGAGTCAATTAATCTGGTTCCATTTTATGGGAGGGTTAGTTCAAATCGACAATGGATTTGACTATTAACATATTTGGCAGTTTGTTGGAATTGAGTTAATGTAAAGTAAATCAATAAATGTAAGGGAAAGTTTTAAAAAGTCATGTTGCTTGAATAATGACGATGCAAAATATTCTAAAATGAGTTAATTTGCTGTACAGGTAAATTTCAATATTTAGCTATTATAAGTAAAATCTGGTTGTTTGGGGAAGTTGAGACTCCTATATTTTTGAATAACCTATTTGTGACTAATTTTGAAACTAATTTTACCTATAAATAATTAATTTTACCTATTAATAATTAATAACTTATAAATAATTTTACCTATTTTACTTTACAAATGTCTAAATTTTATTAAATTTATTTTTATTAAATAATCTTTAATTAAATTGTAAAAAATTGTCGAAGAATTTTCATGCTGAAGAGTTTGGAAGGCAATATGACCTAATTGTGGCAATTGATCTGCCTACCTACAATAATGTCGGAGAAGAACTAATATAGTTCATCCTTCGGAAGATGCTCTATGGCACAAAATCCTAAAATGGAATGGAAAATGAATGATCTTGTTGGTTTCTCGACTGTAGTACATACATTTTCCAATACTATTTAATAAAATTAATTCCATAATTTGTTTACTTCCCCTTGCAGAATCTTTCAAAGTTCGGTAATAATTAAAGTACCGAGTTATCCATTTTTTGGTTTCAACAGTAAAATTAAGTAAAACACACATAAAGCTATGATTTCAATTAAACCTTTATTTCATTATTGTATAAACTTACAGCGTTTATACTTACTTATAATAATTTAAAATTAAATTAGTTAATTCTCAATTTGTGCTTCAAAAATGTACTAATTTTTACCCTCATTTCGAATTCTACATTAAAATTACTTATTATAATGTGAACATAACTTCCTTTGTTCATCAATTCTTTCGTAAGTATTCTATGCTAACCCGCTACCTCAAACAGGTGAAATCTGCGTTTACAAAAGACACAGTCCACATCATAACAACCATAACTTCACTGAAGATCAATTTGAATCCACGTCAACCACCATCATCAAACTCTCTCCAAACGCTAACATCAATCGACCCTTTCCGCCTTAGCACAAACGCTTGGACCTTGTCATTATATGCGAAATACAATGTCATTTAAATGACCGCCTCTGGATTGGTTGTAGTAGTGGATCATTTTGAGATAATTTTCGACCACTTTTTCGCACATTTCGGTCGATATCTCGGTAATAATTTGACAAATGTTCGTTTTCAAATGATCCAGCGATCGGGGATTATCTGCGTAAACACGGCCTTCGACGTAGTCCCACAAAAAAAGTCAAGTGGCGTCAAATCGGATAATCTTGGTGGCCAATTGACGTCGCCAAAATGGAAATTTCTCTTTCTGGACTCTTCTCATGCAATAAAAAACATCGTTGATGACACCGTCTTCTTGAAACCACATATCGTTCAGTTCATAATCTTTATTTGCGGGTCAACAAGAAGTAGGTTGTAGGCAGCCATAGCACTTGGAATTCAAATTCGGATTATCCGCTGCTCTTTCACTTGTAGAAGCGACGTTTTCAGGAGTGCGTATATTGCGATGATGCACAGGCCTGAGCACATCTGTAATGTTTCCAGTCTCTTCAAATTTCTTTATAATCTTTCCAATTCCTTGCACATTAGGTCGATCATGACGATCATAATCGCCCGGTAATGCAAGAAAAATGCCCACGTTTGAATCATCACTTTTATAGTAAGTTTTAACTATTTGTAGGCGTTTTTGGATTGTTAAAAGATCCAAACCTTTCAATAAATAAATATAAATAAATATGGCGGCTTTAAATTTTGAGTTTGTCACTTAGAACTTATATTTTATGGTCTGGCCGTTGGGTTATAAGCATATGGGAGAGTTTTTTGTCACACTATCTACCGGTGGATCACTTAAAATTTGCGAATGGACCAAAATTGTGATTGATAAACTTATAGCCCGCCATGATAATGTAATTTACTGGGACCAGTTTGGTACTTGTGACCGGCCATAGCGCTGTGGTTAGTACACGCAACTGTCGTTCGCTTGAACGCTGGTTCAATCCTGCATACAGCTACCTATTACTATTAGAGAGGCAATCACCTTAATGTATCTGACAGACGCTTCGAGCAGTTAAGTAATCGACAAGTCTGATAAATGCATCTCAAACTGTGACATTTCGTCGTTTAACTGTAGGTCTCGTTGAATAAGTCTAAAAATAGAATGCGTATAAGCATACTAAATATGAGAAGCTCTCTAAATATCATTCACGGGATGTAAGGGAATTTGGAAGCAATTTGAAGTTGTTGTTTCAGTTCGATACTACTGCTGTACCTACTTTTGTTTCCTATTCCTATTTCCCATTTTGCCAAATTGCCATCCAAAACAGGCAATCCAAGCTTTTGTAAAGTTTGACAAATCCATTGTCATTATCTTTCAAAAAAAGTGACATTGAGAATAAAAGGAATAAAATATTCTTTTGTGTTTCAAATATCACGAGCAAAAAACTGTATAAGTGATGGATAAAAAACTGACACCGGATTAATTGTCACTTTTGAACATAGATCATAATAATTCCATAAATATTTTTTCCACATCATTATCATACTCACACTTTATGCGTTATTTTTAATTATGGTCCTTCCAAAAACGTTTTGATCGCCCTCTTCTGTGCTATTCATCAAATTCACAATCGCATTATATGCTTATTGATGCACTTGCCAACGTCGATGTTGGTGTATAGCTCACATGTTTGTTTGTGCATGCGACGCGGATACATTCCATTAACGATAAAGGTTGTAGATATTTTTCGGAGTTTTTTCCTCTTGAATACTTGCAGCGCTGATTCATTCGCTTGTGTCACAACCCAAGATTCCGCAACTTGCTGCAGGACACCTAGAACCAACGTCTGGTACAGTCAGAGTTTTGTTTGTCGAAAAAAGAGCTTCATCATTGAATCGCTTGTTTAGGCCGTAGTAACATATATTTGCAAACAATACCCTCTTCTTTACCTCCATGCTGACATTATTCGTTTTATTTGTATCGTTACCGAGGCAGATAAATTCAATCGTCTCCCCAAAATTATAGTTGTCAGCGTTCGCACTGCGTCCCAAGCTTGTAGACTCTTTGTTTGTGTAAACAAATAACTTTGTTTTGTCTTTGTTTACCACTGGTCGCATTTTTTCTAATTGCTTCTCAATTCTTGAGAAGGCTGCAGTAACACCTTGCAGTTTTCTGCTTATAGTATAGGTTAAATTATTGATAAGTGCAATATTCAATATTCCACCAATATTTTTCAGAATTGCCTATAGTGGATAAAAGAGCACAAGTGGTATTAAATTCATATATTTTAGGAATCGTTCCGTATAGGGGAGATATTTTGATATACAGGGTGGCGCACGAATTATGCTACTGTCAATTGAGTTCACTATTCAGAGATGTTGAAGGAGTTTTTTTAACCAGAACTGCGCCGAAGACGTATCTGTATCTGATGGAGCAACTGAATACTGGTTATGGCGGATTTCCAAAGAAAATATTCTAACAAATTTATATCCAGAAACTCTACTTTCCGCTGGCCCCCAAGGCAACTTGAAGTCACTGCAGCAGACTTTTTTATGGGTTTATTTCAAACAAGCGGTGTAAAAAAAGAAACCAAGAAATGTGACTGAATTGAAGCAGTCCATTAAAATAATAATTGAGGCGATCCCGCAATGAAAGATTTTCGGGTTAGCTATCGCATATCCGTGAATGAACGGGGAAGTCATTTATGGTCTACCATCTTCAAACCCAATTAGTTGGGTAAAATAAAATAGAATTTTCTTTACTATAAAAAAATTAAATACTTTGATTAAAAGAAAAACTTATTTGAATTTCATATTGTAGTGCAATTGGTGCGCCACCCTATGGAATAATAAATGTGTATATAAACTTCAACTACAGCAGGTACTATTTAAAATATTCCATACACAATGCTTATTATTCTCTAATTAGTTGAGAGTAACTAAATGTAGTAGTAATTAAAAACAAAATACAAAAGTGTTTTATTAGATTTCAAATCAAAATTTTGTTTTAAATAATTATGTGCTTCCTTTACGATTAAAAATAGTAATTCGTGATTCATATTGTCGTTTTGTTATAATGTAGCCCTTTAGCTTGTTATATCTCTTTCTTAAAAGCTTTTCTACAGGCTACAAAATATTTCATTTTGTTATCACATTTCCATGCTTGAACTCGTTTAATTATTTGGCATCAGGTGTATATAATTAGCTTCACTCACACCGACCTATTATATTATGCTTGATTTATATATTTCAGTTAATTTTCCAAACTTGATTTCAGTCTCAGTTGTTCTCATTAAGCATAAATCATTGTTTGGAATAATTTCAGGCAAACCTGTTAACTTGGGTTTAGTGTTTTTGTTAGAATTTATGTGAAAGTTATTGTCTCTATTTGGTTCGTGTTGATTGTTAATTAAATTCCTAATATTATCATGTAAGTAGAATTCATGTTATTATTATTACCCTGTTGTTGAGGGATTGGCAAATAACCCCTGTGTGCGGTGACATTGCTTATATAACTTAATAAATTTCCTTTGAATTTCGCCCACGCAAACATTCGGATTATTTCATGCATGCAAACAAGCTAATGCTCATTTGGTGTCCTTTGTAATTCGGGGATAAAGGATGTGTAGATAAGGTGGCTTGAATAACTGGAATTCTTTGGGGAGTACGAATAATTGTTTACTTAAGCGTAAATGATATAAATTGATGCCGCCATTTACTCTTTTGTATGTGAACATCTCGTTTTTTCTGAACTGCTAGACATAATTTTGATTAATTGTGTCTAAGCTTCAGTAAGTAATGGTGTTAATTAACTCCTTTCTCGTTTGGTTAAATATTAGGAATTGTTATGCTCATTAGGGAACAGCTGATTCTAGCAAAATATTACGTTAATACAAAAAAAAGATGATTACTTATTGTTATAGAAAAGATATATCGCAGTTTATGCACGTTTTAAGACAATATTCCCAGTATTATATACTTCTTAAGTCAACGTTATTATCAAAAAATAAATAAAAATTGGAGTTTTCTAATGAAAAAGAAGGCTAATTCGATATATTATGTGTTAGAGACAGCAGTTTTCGGTACTCCCACTTATATGACAATGGATGGACACTTCGTTCACAATAATATAGGAACTGAATGTTTTAATTTTACCATTTATTGAGAAGTTTGCTACGAAAGCGTATATACGAGTATATTGGAAAGTATATCCCCAATTTGTTATAATAATTTTTTTTTTTAGAAACCGTCCTCACTGTAGGCGTAGTTATTGGAAAAGTCTTAAAAATAAGCATTTTTACTATAAAACAAATCGATATTTCAGATATGAGAGGACACACCCACTTTTCTGCCAATTAGCCCACAAAGCATTGTCTATGTAAAGGACTGCTTTGGTCACAAGAAGGAAAAATCCTATCAGTGGTAAAGCCTTGCATTTGAAAAGCTTTTCGCCCATCCACATGTTTATGATTCTTATTTAATTGTTAATGTTTTGAAACTTTGTATGATTGCGAGTTCCAGTGAGTTAAATACAGGGTGATTTAAAAATCGCTGGTCTGGCAAGACTGTCAGCTGTTCAGTACCTGTCATCTGAAGTGTTATTTATTTAGTGTATGCTTTGCCATTGATGAATATGGGAGAACGTGTAAAAGTAGTCAAAACCTACTACAAATGTGGTGATTCTAACGTGGGCACTTTTCGTGCATTATGGGGTGATTATGGTCGTCATACTCGACCTACTCTGCAAGGAATTGGCAAGATTATAAAGAAATTTCAAGATACTAGAAACATTATAGATGTGGTCAGGCCTGTGCATCATCGCAATTTACGCTTTCAATATCAGGCTTTCAATGCGGGTTCTTCGAACAAATTTTTCTTCAGCAATGAAGTTCATTCCTTACGCATTGGTTACGTCAACAAGCAAAATTTTGACCTATGACGCTCGAAAAAATCCAAAAATGATTGTGGAAAAGCCATTTCATCCGGAAAAGGTGACTGTTTTGTGCGCATTATTATCTGGAGGTGTCAGTGGGCCGTATTTTTTCGAAAATGATGCAGGAGGAAACGTTATCGTCAATTCAAAGCACTATGGCTGTATGGTAAACGACTTTTTTGGCCTTCAATTGAAGACTATGAACTGGACGATATATACCTTCAATAAGACGGTGCCCCGAGCCATAAAACACGACATATTTTGGCTTTATTGCATGAGAATTTTCTAGAAAACGTCATTTTACGATTAATGGAATATCGATTTTGAACGTCAATTGTTGGTAGCCAATCATGTATTTGACGCCGGTGGACTTGTGTTTTGTGTGGCCATGTGAAAGATCGTGCTGACGCGGATAATCCCCAAACCAGAAACATACCACTGCTGTAGAATATGGAGTGTACTAATTTTGTTATTCCATTTGTAACAACTATTATAGAAATATACATCTGAGATTCCATAAAGTATACACGGGTATATATATTCTTCAACGTAGTAACAGTCCATGCCCACGTAAAACAATTCGTCTGTCTGTCCGTCCGTTCACCTGCACTCTCGCGCAGCATGATTTAAGATGCTAAATTTGACTACATTCATGGGCAATTTAAGTACGAAACAGAAAAATTGTCTCAGAAGGAGAAAATTGTTTATTCAGGGACCGAGACCACCCTTTGAAAATCCACTTGAAATTTGAAATTCTTAGGATTTTACTATTCAATGACTAGTTAAAGACAATGTATGGTGGCATTGCGTAAATACTTCCACAAACCATCCTAGCTCACTTACTTTTTAAATACCGTCGTGAACGGGGGCATGGTTACGACAAAGACTAAAAGACTTTTTCGTTGAGAAAGTCAGGCTAAACTGATATATATGTGTGATAAGTTACTTTTCTGAAATGCCCACTTATTTTACAATGAGTCGGTACAATTTTATCGTTTATTCCTTTAATAAGGACCAAATACATTGATAATGTGCAATCCTAATTGTGGACGTTATTATTGGGAAATGCTAAAAAATATACATCCTTGCAATGAATCGGTACGCTACCATCTACAAAAACCGGCAAATCCGTTCAACAGGGAAGAACTTGCCAAAACCAAGACTGAAGAAGCCTTTGGAGAAATGTAACTTATTATTATTTCTTCAAAAATTTTACACAGAGAGATTTACGAATGTTCGGTTTCAGTTTTAATATTTAAAGTATTTAAAGTATATTTCAAATTCTTTTTCTGACTGATATTTGAAACAACAACTTACTTCATACATTGATTGGTTTTTTATCTGAAACGAAATTACAAACTTATATTGTTCCGTTTTTTTTTTTTTTTTTTTTTTTTTTTGAAATATAATGAAACTGATATCTTGACTGGGGAACGTGAAACGAAAATATAGTTTTAAGCAGTTTTGTTTGTTTGCCTGAATCAGAACTGAAGTAAGTTGTAGTAGTTTCGTTTCTTGGCAGAGAGAAAGGCCTGGTTCTAAACTGCGAAAAGAAAAATGCTATACTGAATTTATTTCTCAGAAATTTTTACATTCACTCAAAAACTTTTTGAATTTAATTTTTTTTTTTTTTTTGGAAATGAAAATTTTTAAATGAAATACGGACAAAAGGCTTCACAAACTGAAACAGAATCAAAATTGTTTCTAATTTCATTTCGGGTGTTTTGGATGTATGAAGCAGATGCAAAATTCAATACAATTTTGGTTCGGTTGTCGATACAAGAATGAAAAAATATTGTATATTTTTATTCATTTTCCAGAAACTGAAACAAATCACAACTATTTTCGAATTTAAATTTGTTTCGGTGACAATTCCACTTATTAAGAAAATACAAGCAATATGTGGTGGCAGCTGATAGATCAGTACAAGGGCCATCGACACTCGTATGTTTTTAAGGGGAGTGGAAGTGCCTATTGAAGAATATAAAAAAATACAAATTTTCACTAGAAAAATTGATAAAGAGTGGAATGTCCACATGTCTAATAAACAACAAATACGTCGTTCAAGACGGTATTGCTGGCGATTGTTACTTACGGTAGGAAAAAAGTGATTTGACTCTTAATCCCTCTTTTGAAAAATTACAGTTTTTCAGATTTTTTGGACGTTTTGTGTTTTCTTTAAAAGTGTAAAGTATTGTACACCAAATTACCTGTGAAGTCAAGTAGACACTTCCAGAATTGAAATTAGTTTTAAGTATTTGGTTGGCGTAACAGTCAATTCAGTAATTTCCCACAAGAATGACGCGTTTCGTGACAAGTCCATATTCAGATCCCTTTGTTACTGAATCGATGCTTACAAGCAGATTATATATATGTAAAGTTGGTTTCACCCGAAAATGTCCAGCTTTTGTTTCATTGAACTTTTCCATTATATCTACCATTTTTACTTTAATCATTAACCAGCTACATTTTACGGTGTTAGTTTTTACGTACGCAAAGAAACCAATTCAAATTATACATCTGGCTGTGATAGTTGTAATTAGCAAACACTAAAAATTTCGATTTTTCATTAGAAAAACAATTTAAGTCTACATATTACTTAGGCCACCACTTAACTGATGATGAGGCTATGCATCGCCCACGATCCTAATTAATCCTACGGTAAATTGTTAAAAATTGGTGTAGTATGGAAAAACTTCCCCCTATGAGGAAAAACTTATCTCTGGAAAAAACAATATTTCAATATTTTCTTTCACTTTTTCGGTTATGAAATATCATATTTTTATTATTATATAAAGGCTGATTTTTTAATCATAGTTTTTTTTTTTTATCGAATAAAACACTCAAACTGGCACCATATATTAAATTTTTTTTATTGGAATCGATAATTTGGTCTTTGCCATTTAATTTTTAAAGATAATTTCATGTAAATGTTGTCCGCGGCTCTGTCTCAAAATATCTATTCGGAAGGTCCAATTTTTCGTCAATTTTTCGAAGCATTTCGGCCTGTATTCCGCGAATAACGCGTGTTATGTTATTCTGTAAGGCTTCAATTGTCCATATAAATTAACGACTTGACATAACCCACAAGAAATAATCAAGAGGCATTAAATCGCAAAAGATCTTGGGGGCCAACTTACAGTGCCAAATCGAGAGATAAACTGCTCACCAAATTCATCCCTCAACATATCCATTGTTTCACGAGCAGTGTGGCAGATTACACCGTCCTGATGAAACCACGTGTCAACCAAGTTCAACTCAGCCAATTGGGGCAAACAAAATTTCCTTGTGGTTGAGTAACACATGCCCAATCGCTGAGAACGGCAACGAATTGACATTTCACGATCGTCATTAACACTGGTCGCTGCGGCTGCAATGTTTTCTTCGGTACACACTCTACGCATGCGGGTCGATGGTTTTATGTCCAACAAAGTAAATTTGGTGCAAAATTTGGAGATAACAGCACGAATTGTTGATTCAGCAGGTCGATTATGACGACCATAGAATAGTCGTATCAAACGATGCACATTTGTCACAGAGCACGAATTTTGATAATAAATTTCAAAAATTTGCAATGGTTGCTCGTTTGTTAGTTTCTCCATGATGAAATGGCAGAGTATGTACACTTTTCACTTTGACAGATAACGTTTGGACGCCATTATCAACCAGTGCTGCCAACCTGAAAAACTTAAATCTTAAAAAGCACTCTATATAATATATGCGAGAGCAGTCCACAAACTAGCCGACCTAACAAAAAAGACAAAAAAAAAGGGTAATAAAAATTTTCTTTATTTTTAAACGTAAAATTTTTTAATTCAACACACTTTTTCCAGCGATGTTGAATAGCTTCTCCTTAACTAATTAAAATAGTCAACAACCGTAAACTCCACCTCTTTATTGTTGCCTAATCTTTAACCACCGAGCCATCTTTTCAAGTTTGGACATAGAAAGTAATCCGGAAGAGTTAAATCATGCGATTAAAGTGCGTGATAAAGCAATTCGAACATTAATTCATGATTTTATTCGCCGCGATACAGGATGGCGTCATTTTTCCCATAATTTCATCACCTAAACGCTGTAAGAAATTAGCATAATAATCGCCGTTGATGGTTTTTCCTTTCTAAAGATAATCAATAAAAATTATGCCATGCGCATCCCAAAACAACAGATGCCATGACCTCGCCTCCCACTTCAGTTCATTGCTTTGACTGTTCCTTTGACGTGGACACCTCGATCGATCGACTACTGTGGTATTCATTTTGGTGGCTCGTACAGCCACGTTTAAATTCTGCCACCCAATATTTTACAGTCGTAAACGAAGGAGAAGACTCCCCCAGAAGAGAATATAACTCGTCTTTAATATTGGTTGCACTAAGGCCTTTCAAATGTTGACATACATGATTTTTTCCATGTTACAAATTAACTCAAATCGTTTACTTTTGCTAGCTCAAATAACGGCGACTATATTGATTGCGTTCTCGTAAATCATTTGGTTTTAACTCATGGACCAATTGCATCTTATATGGGGAAAGATGGACCATATGTAAAATTCTTTGCAAAGACCGCCTAGACATCTCTAACTGCTGAGAACATCGCCTGTTTCGGGGTTTCCCTCAATACTTGCTTGTACTCGAGCAATTGTCACTTCATTTCGAACTTCACGAGGTCTTCCAGCACGCGAAAGATCACAGACAGCCCCTTGTTGCCCAAAACGCCGAACCAATCGGTAAATTGTTGGAGCGCTACTCCAACAACTTTGTTTCTTTGTTCTGTGCTAAGCCTTTCCATCATAAATTTCCCAAGTATTATTTGGTTAATTCTGTAAAGAGACGGAAAAAAAGACGAACAAAAAATGTATTCACTAAACAAATCTTAACGTCGCTTATGCGCCACCCTATATAAACTTCCGTCGGGCTGAATATTTGAGTTTTCCATTCGTTCAAATCACAAACATTAATGTGGAAAAGTTTCTACCAAGGGATTTGTCTGTTTATTCTATAGATTTTAGAAAATTATATCTTGTTTACTGAGGCCATCAATGCTATTAAACAAATTAGAAGATTAAACTTGTTAAACTTGTTCATGTATAGATTAAGACACATTAATTTTTAATTGCCCCATACGAAACGTAATTATTGGAAAGATTTCATACCTTTATTTGTTGTGTTTCCTTTTAGACTTTCATCTTACATGGCTCAAGTTAGTTATATGATATTAACCTAAATCAATTTCCGTTTCTAGAGTAATATCTATAATGTAAAGGATATGTAAATCCCTGCTGATGTTCATACCAATTAAAATGCTATTACTTTCTTTTAAATTGTTTGCAGGACGCAAATGCATACATATGTCGTAGCAATTTGTAGCTTTCTCTAGATATTTCCCCCATTTCCTTTGAATATTATCTTCAATATACTGCAATATTTTGTAAAATCGCATAGATAATGTATTTGTGGCATATTTTATCCATCTGCTGACATAGAAGCCAAATCCATTTCTTTATAACTGCAATTTTTGCTTCTGGTTGTGATTGCTTCAATCATAACATTGTAGAAATGTGAGCGTGTATGTTTGTGCGTTTGTGGGTATTTGCATTTAAGACAACAAGTACAACAGAACTGAAAGAAAAATTGGAAATGAAAATGCAAATACTCCTAAGTATTTTTCGGGTGCCCCATCATACCTTCACAGAGTCAATATATCATAAGTTTAGGAAACGCATATTCCTTCAAACTGTCTGTGTCATTTGTATTAGTAGCTTTCTGATATTGCAAATTCAACCACTTACACTGTCAAATTCAAACGTACTCACACTTATCGAAGCCATTTTCATACGTAAGTGTATTGATGTATAAGTTTTTTAGTCTTTTGACAATTTAATGATGCTTTTGGGAAATAAGTTTTTCCAATTTCTTTCCTTTTCCTCATTGTTTCCATCGATCAATCCATTTATATTTGAGTAAGGTCTAAAGTTATTTGTTGGAAGCTGTGGTTCTTTTTTTTCTACTGATGTACTTTTTGAATTTTGATTGGTTTTGGTTTTTTTGTAAAGAATGATGGAATTGTACTTTTTTCATTTCATCTTTGCAAAATGTTATAACGTTCAAGTGTTCAACTTGAGATTGAGTGAAAAGATAGCTTCAAGAGTTGCTTTCAATCTGTCGGACATTTGTTTGATATAGATGTTATTGGGGTAATGTAGCTATTGAGTTGTGATTTTGTATGTTTTTTTTTTTTAAAGAAGACCAATGAAATGTTGTTAGCAGTTAGCATCGCCTGCAAATTTCGATGGGATTTCTTCTTTGCAGCCTTATTTGATTACACTAAATAGATTACACGATTTTCGTACTCGTACTTAAATTTGCCTAATGACATGTCAGCAGTAGGCAATTTATTTCCGGTAAACGTAGATCTGCCCAACATGGTAATCAATAATGTAACAGAATCAAAGGCCGTCACCGAAATGAGATCAAACCGGAAAACGATTTTTATTTGTTTCAGCTTTAGGTATAGGAAGTGAAACTATAATATGTTTCTGATAATTTTGATTCTAATACAAAAATCAGCAAAGATTTAAAAATTTTTAATTCAAAAAACAATCAAAAATTTTATTATTATTAGCTGTATACGTTGCTGTGAGCTTGGTACCCAAAACTTAGAAAAATTATCCCCAAATTTTTCTGCCAAGAAATTAAAATCAAGTCATGTTTCAAATCTGATTCATATTAAGAAACAAAACTAAGAACATTAATTTCTTTCCAACTTTCCGAATCTGTATTTCCGTATTCTTTGTTGATACAGGGTGGTCCAAAATGACCGAAGTGGTGTGAATTGCTTATAACTTTTTATTTAAGACATATTTTTTTAATTTTTTTTTTTTAAATACAGTAAATTTATGGGGAATATTTTTAGATTTGTTATTAAAAATGATATCCCGCAAGTGGTGGCCATTTTCTGCTTCGCACAAATGTGCTCTTTCCAACACATTTTCCATGACCTTTCGCAAAATTTCCGATGTTATGTTGTTAATTTCGTCTCGAATATTGGATTTCAATTCGTCAATAGTCCTGGGCTTATTAACATAAACTTTTCCTTTTAAATAACCCCAAGGGAAAAAGTCTGGAGCGGTTAAATCCGGGGAACGCGGAGGCCAATTAAAATTGCTTGTACGCGAAATTATTCTTTCATCAAATATGTCGCGTAAAAGAGCCATTGTGGCCCTCGCAGTGTGCGTTGTGGCTCCATCCTGTTGGAACCATATTTGCGGATGGTTTTCCACGGCTGGCCTTACAAAATTTTCCAACATGGCCCGATATCGATCAACATTGATGGAAATGGCAACATCTCGTTCATTTTCAAAAAAAATATGGGCCAATGATTCTTTCTGAAGAAACACCGCACCAAACAGTACACTTAACTAGGTGTAATTGTCGTTGATGAAGTACTCTCGGGTTTTCCGTAGCCCATATCCTACAGTTCTGCTTGTTAACGAACCCATTTAATTGGAAATGGGCTTCGTCACTCATAACTAAGTTATGAATAAAATTAGGATTCTCTTGTGCTTTTTGCTGGAAATAAATTGCATAGTCAAGTCGTTGCTGGTAATCTGTCGGTTTCAATTCTTGGATAATTTGAATTTTGTATGGAAACATTCTTATGCTATGCAAAATTCGCTGCAGCGACCCTCTTGCGATGCCAAGTTGTGTCGAACGTCTCCTGGTTGATGTTTGTGAACCCTCCTGAATACTCTCCTGTACCACTTGAATATTGTCATCCGTGTGCACCGTTCATCATCTGCCAGCACCAGGAAGGTTCCTTACTGCTCCTAGTTCTCGAAAATTTGCAACAAGACGGTTTATTGTTGACTGAGAGGGTGCAACCCGCACATTAAATTGACGACGGTATGCACGCTGAGTCAACACAATGGACCGTTGATTTACAAAGTAAATTTCAACGATTTGGGCACGTTGTTCAGTTGTGTATTGCTCCATTATAAATTCTCCAAGTCTTCTTTACGAAATACTAAAAAGAAAAGAAAAAAAAAATTGTAATAAAAAAGTTATAAGGAATTCACACCACTTCGTTCATTCTGGGCCACCCTGTATTTTTTGATTAACGCGGCTGCATTAGTGCTATACAACTATCCCACAAAAATCAACCGTGTTCCCTAAAACTATAAAATTTTTGAAAAAATATTAAAAAAAAAATTGCCTGCAGGTGGGTTTAGTCTTTTTATGAGCAAATTTTTTTACTGGATCGATTTTTGCCAAATTTCAAATTTAACTTGCAATTTAAAAAATACCGTTTGAAACGGATTATATCATAGCGTGTTGTAAAATAGAACGTAAGATTTTAGCCACAGAAAGTACAGAGAAAACGAAAAAGCATTGTGATATGAGTAAAGTCAGACGTTATTAATAGTGCGCCACTGTTAGATACTTCAGAAGATCAGGCTAATAATCTGATAGATGTAATCAATAGGGCAATTGCTTACTCTACTGGTGAGATAAAATATAAAAAAAGCTTGGATTTGCTCTTACTCCCTGGGTAAATGCAAATCTACCTTGTTTTGAGACATAATACAAATATGGAAATACTGATCACTACAGATGATGGACGAAGAGTTGTTTGTGATCAGGAGAAAGCTGATCAATATTTTGTAGGGTCTGTGAAAAGTTTGAAGCAAGGAATTATGATATTTGTTGATGATCATTGCAACATATTACGGACTTTGAGGAGGAAAGCAATCAAGTTTTTGCTAGATTCTTTTAATGATCTTGATATTAATGCTGCGCCGGGATATGATGGTACTATAACGAAAATAGTAGTTGAATGCAGTAACTATATGTCTCCGGTATTAGCAGGCATTTTTAGTAAAATAATTGCAAGCGCAAAATATCCTGATAGTCTCAAAATTAGTAAAATTTTTCCTATTCCGAAAACTTCGAAATCTATGTCTGTGGAAGAGTATAGTCCTCTTGCAATTTTATCTGTAATGGACAAAATTTTTAAAAAATTATTGCATAAGAAGTTGTTGGATTACTTAAATCAAAATGAATATATGTACAAATACCAGTTTGGATTTAGAAAAGGATGTAGAACTGAAGAAGCGGTGATCAATATGGTAAACTTTATTTGTGATGGTTTGGATAGTGGTTTTCATGGCGTTGCAGTCTTGTTTTTAGATTTTTCTAAAGCATTCGATCTTGTGGATCATGATATACTGCTGGAAAAACTATCATATTATGGAATTGTTGGCAAGAAATTACAACTCTTGAAACCCCATTTATGTGGCAGAAAACAATATGTACAAATTTGTAAGGCAAAGAGTGAATTAGTTCATGTAAAATCAGGAATGCCGCAAGGTAGTGCCTTGGGAACACTTTTGTGTTCTATTTATTTAAATGATTTAATTAATTTGAAGTTGAATGGTCGGTTGTATATGTTTGCAGATGATATGTGTTTATTTTATCCACATAAATATTATCTGGCTTTAAAATCCATGATGGAGAGAGACATATACAAGTTAGTACTTAACGCATCCAAAACTAAACTAGTTTGATTTAGATCATGCCCGCATGGAATGGAAAACAATTTCAATATTTTTGTTGATGGTATGGCAATCACGAAAGTCTTTGAAGTGAAGTACCTGGGTGTGACATTACAAAGTAATTTAACCTGGGAAAGTTATATCACCAATATTAAAACTAAAATTACTCCTGCTGTTGGCATTTTATATAAATATAAATTAAAATACATAGATTAAAATATATAAATTAAAATACAGGGTGAGCCATATGAGTGTTGGCGATTTAATTCTTCAATTTCTCGGAAACGCGCGGCGCGGGGTGGCTGGGGGATATGTTGTTCGCTGCGCCGCTTCCTGGAAATTTAGTACACGGGAATGCAGCGTGCATTTTGTGTCCGAGCGTATTACGAAAACAATAAATCAGTGATTACTGCACGACGTTTGTATCGGCATGAACGCGGTTTACACGATTTAAGTGAAGCTCCAAGCGCCAATGTGATACGAAAATGGATCAGAATGTTCGAAACAACCGGCTCAACAGTACCAATTACGGTTCGTGGTCGCCCAGTTTCTGCAAGATCAGCCGACATTGTCGAGCGTGTTCGTGTTTCAGTTCAGCGAAATCCGCAGCAGTCAACACGTAAGAGAAGTCAGTCTTTGGATGTCAAAAGAACAACTTTACGACGAATTTTGAAACGTGATTTGCATTTGAAGGCTTATAAGGTTCAGATAGTCCAAGAATTAGAACCCGATGATGCCAATAACCGACTTAACTTTGTCAATTTGATGCTAGAGCGGTTCAATAATTTCAACAACGTGATTTTTAGTGATGAGACCAATTTTCACCTTAATGGCCATGTGAACAAGCAAAATTGTCGGTTCTGGTCCGAGACTTATCCCCGACGCTTGCATGAACGTCCACTTCACAGCCCTAAGCTTGCCGTGTGGGCTGGGATAACGTCAACCGGTATTATTGGACCATACTTTT
>JAHXMU010000159.1:388393-401137 GCA_019455685.1 Philornis downsi
AACAATCTTAAATACAATATATATGTATATACATACCTTACACATTTATAGGATTCCGTGATTGTAATATCAATTTTTTAAGTACAAATTGGTTCCTTTTTCCAAATAATAGGAAAAAATGAATAACCTCATATTTAAAAACATATAAAAAACATAAATCTTTACATATATAATTCTACTGTAGGGGCGTTGTCAGCGAACTCCTCCTAAACGGCTGGACCGCTTTGCATAAGTTTTTGTATATGCGTCTGGGTGGTGCCCGGGATGATTTGGATTTACAATTCGGTTCAATTGGACAAAGGGGCGTGGTACCTCCCACACAAACAAAAAATTAAAAATCAATTATTTCTGCTCCTGCTTACGGTATTTCAACAAAATTTGGTGCGTAGGTTTGGTGTACTTATCTTAAGTGCTACTGCAAATATGGACGGGATTGGACAATGGGGAGTGGTACCTCCCATACAAACCATAAATTAAATATCCAATATTTCTGCTCCTGTTTACGGTATTTGAACAAAATTTGGTACATCGGTTTGGTGTACATATCTTAAGTGCTGCTGCAAATATGGCCGGGATTGGACAATGGGGAGTGGTACCTCCTATACAAACCACAAATTAAAAAGCAATTATTTCTGCTCCTGCTAAAATTTGAAGGCAAAGCAACGTTTGCCGGGTCGGCTAGTATAAACATATAAATTTGTTGGTGCACTATAAATGATTCTCGTATATGGTAATTTTATGTAAGCTTAATACTGTAAAATCAGGAAATTAAGTTTTTATTAGTTAAGTTTAGTTAGTTAGTAAAAAGATCATTACTGTGCATTGGTTTTTGGGGCAAAAAAATGGACACTGAGAAAATATTATATGTGAGATTGAAAGCAAAAATGTCCAAGTATCACTTTTGGTAAATACCAACCAATCCGTAATCATTATACGAGGTGTGTTCAAAAAATAAGGTGAATTTTCCAATTTAGCGGGATACGTACATTCGACTTTCGCTTATTATTTTTTTTTTATGTTGGTACACTCGTATCGATAGATATGTTGACGGTTTTATCCATATAACATGTTTAGGTTTTTTTTGCTATCGAAAAAATGGATCAAAGAAGTTACATCAAATTTTGTGTAAAAAATGGAATTAAATGCTCAAAAACACTTAAATTGTTGACAGTGGCCTACGGTAAGAGTACTCTGAGTCAAAAAAAAAAATGTTTGCCAGTGGTATAAAGAAGTCCAGAAGTCTAATATTTGGTACTCGGGACTGCAACCAATTTAGTAACAAATTTATGTTTCTGTTTACATCTCGAGCAAGGTCAAATCCACAATTTTAATACAAAATTGTTTACAGATAATGTCTGACAGAAACGTTTAACTTTAGTAACTTATATTTGTGGATTTCGCAATTGTTATGTGAGTTTTTTTTATATATACATGGTGATTAATTTATAGAAATTTTTTTTTTCAGTATTGGAACAAAAAAGAAATGTAATTTTACTTACATATATATTTGTTTTTATTTAAGATTATTTGTTGCAAATTTTGATTATAACTGTATTGAAGATAGTCCATCCTGAAGTTCCAATTTCCGATAACGCCTTTGAGCATTTGATATTTGGCGAACGATGCAAGCGTTGATGGCTTTTGATTTATTCATTGTAACTGGTTTATCCTTCCAAATTTTGGTATTTATGTTACTTCAGTGGATATGTGATATGAAATGGTCAATTTATTGGTTCGAAATTTGAGTACGGCTAACATCGAATTGTTCCCGTTGTTAACCGTGGTTTCACAGGCTGTCTGCAAATAGCTTTGCCTTGTTAAAATTAATTTGAAATCCAAGACATTCATCGGGCTAATGATGAAGTACTAGACAATACTGAGCTCAGCTACCAGGCTTGATTGGTATTTTTATGACTACAGAATTTCCTATAGGAAAAAGTAGCTGAATCACCCTATAGAAGCTGGTGAATTATCATATTAAGTTAAAAAAAAAATAAATTTTTCAACATTTATGCCATTGAGCAATTTACTAGCAATCTGTAGATATGATACAAAATTTCATAACCAACCTCCGATGATTGGGTGAATTCATGATTATGTGAGCTTACCAGCAAATAGTAAATACGAAAAGAAACCTCATGCTGCCTTACATACCACTGCAAAAATTGGAAATTACTCAGATAGTACTTTTGTGTTGAAATACACATTTCATGTGGTGGAAGAACACGATGCGGAATCTGTGTTGAAACACACGAGAAAAGGAAAGAAAGGAGCAGATTTCTTGTATAGATTTCGCAATGAATAATTGCAATGAATACATTTTGCAGTGAAGCGAATGCAGGTAAATTCAGATAAAGGAATACCAATCCAAGGAATATTTCATGTTATTAAAATAGAAGAGCTATTAATTACAAGTGAAAACCCATGATAAATTTAAAGCAAGAAAATATATCAAAACAAAATAAAGGTTTCGTTTTCTTGGCGTTTTGCTTTATTTTATTTTTCTTTTTTTTTAGAAATGAAAATGCTTATTTTTTGATTAGTTTTGTTATACAATAAATAAATAACCCGCGAAATATTACTGCGAATGAACGCGGTGACGTATAAGTAATGTAAACTATGTTGCTCATACGTACTGTGCCACAGTATATTGCATTCATTAATGCGACGCTATTAAAACATTTCTTATCAGCAATCATTAATTTTCGGCAACCTTTTCAAATGCACCGCCCTAAAGTGTACGCCCTGTAAGATTTCAACTTACACAATCTCAGCGAACTTTAATTTAGTGCCAAGTTTACGCTAACGAGTTTATACAGGTCCATTACGAATTTTAATTAGTTCAATGGTTTGTAATTTGACTAGCATTTAACCGAAATGGGACTGTTCCGTGGTTTCGCTCGTTGTGATTTCACAAAGTGCTAAACTTTAATTCCACCTGTAACGTGTAACCTCCTCCCTCTCCAAGAGAGGGAGGTAAAATGGCTGTAAGGTTATTAAATGAATATATCATGACTACTTCTACTTTGTCATTAGTTTGCATGCACCACTGTGTAATGTGGGACTGTGACGGGGCGGTATTTTGTGTGTTTTTAATTACAAATTATTCACAGTTTTGTAAAACTAATTAAATATATTGTTGCCCTTTAAATGGTTTTATAATTAATGGCGAAATTTTTGGCACACTGATATCAACAGAAGTTTTTGTGACACTACACAATTGCAGATAACAACATTTTAGCACAGAATGGAGGTTGTTGCAATATATTGCGTGTCTCGGAGAAATTAAAGTCATTTTAAGATTGCGGAATGGAATGGAATGCTTACTGAGTTATTACCCGGAGATTAAATTATCTCACGTAAAAGGTGTTTTAATTATCTCATAAATTATTTCGAACAAATCCAGGAGTCACGAATTTTTGTTTAAGGACACTGTGACAGTTTGGTATTGTGCCTTCTTATATTACATATATTATAGTTTGTGAAAGTTTTTATCTTAATTACTCTGCGAAATGTAATGAAACTGTACTGTAACATTGGTATTCTGTGTTATAGTATTATATGTAGTTTGCCATTGCTTTTCACTTACTGCCTCATTTCGTGTAAACTCGAAGGATTGCAGGTGGGTTCGCCATTATTTTAATATATTCTGTGGACTTAAATGTGAACCAAACATAAATTTACGGTTTTATGATGGGACACTGTCATGGTATTATTATACATATAGTTACAAATTCTATGTATTTATTAACAATTCTTGCTCTGCTTTCATGAAGAGATTTCTTCATTACATAGAAAAATAATATAACGTAAAATAGATGTAGTTTGTTTTGCAAAATATGAATTCTTTTTGAAAAATATTACCATGCGTACCTTAATTGATCTTAATTAATCTTCTCATACATAATATTCTAACTTACATTATTTTTATAGTGAAAAATCACACTTTTTACTGATTTTCAATAAACACATCCACACGATCCCGTAGCCAGAATAGGCATTCTGCATAAACTATTCGAGAGCATGATTTTTCTCTCGCGAATTTGACGTGAATTGAGATGACTTTTTCATGGGGGTTTTCTCTAGAATTTGTGACACAATGCCAAGTTGTAGCGGACATTTGAATGATAATATGTTCTATACACAGGGTGTCCGTCGGGAAGGTATACTACTTTGTTTTGTCGCCATTTTGGTAAAAATTAGTCTTGACAGTTCATATTTGGCAGTCGTGATGTAGATACGTGGCCAATTTATTATGGAAAAATATTCGCTAAACCAATATGTTTTAATTGTTAAAACATTTAGTCAAAGTCAGTCATCGACTACTGTAACCATAAGGAAGTTACGTAAAATTTTTGGGAGAAACTGCGTGTCAACAAGACACACTATTTATCGTGTAGTGAGTGATTTCGGAGAAGGAGGGTCTGTAGCTGATTGGGCCAAACATGGACCACAACGTACTGCAAGATCGGCTGAAAACATTAATGCTGCTCAAGAAAGTATTCAAAACAATCCATAAACCTCAATTCGAAGACGTGTTTAGGTGCTTGGCCATTTACGGCGCCATACATATACCAATATGATGTTACAGCTCGCCCATGACAAGCCAATTGTTGTAAAATTTGATTAGCAACTGCAACGGATAACAGACAGACGATAAATCTTATATGGTATAACTTCAATAGATTTGTTTTTCCTAAGTTAATACAATGTGATGCAAAGTTCAAAAACAGAAACTTTGATTGAAGCAGACTTCACTGGTTGTATTTAAGAAAACATTACATGCATTAGATTTCGGGTAGCGAGTTCCCCATTATCGAGCCATTTAGAATCACATTAAATTTAGCCAAATGATTTAAAATATTACCCACATTATCAATGTCGTGCCAATGTCAAAGTGACAGCCACAAATCTTTAACTTAATGAAAGCTTCACATCAATAAAGACGAATTTAAATGCAATTACTATTAATCCGTATCACTAATTATCAATATAGTTGGATTTCATTATAAAGTCACCATATATACATATATGTATATATATATTACTTTTATTTTAACACTTTCCATTATTATTTCTCAATTACAGTAATACTCATGTTTTACACTTAAATATAATCAGACAACTGACATTTATTTATGAGTATTTATGTGCATTGATTAGGTTCAGCAACCAAAATCTCTTACTTAATGTTTTTTGTAACATAAAATGGCATTTGATTCGCATAAATCCCCCAATCGCCAACAATTAGTAAGCTTCAAGCACTTTTTTTGTGGGCATAATTTGAATTTACTTCAATTAAATCTTCTGTCTTAATTAGTGACAGCGACTACGGCTTCTATTTTCATTATAGCGTAGAAAAGTAGAAATCCTATCCGTCTCCCTTCAACCAACAAATTCAATTGGGACATTTCATTAAATTTTTCGACAACACCCTTACAGATTGTTATTCGTTGCTTTCTTTTGCTTTCCTTCGAAGCCACGGACTTGGTGTAGCAAAGCTTTTCATTAGCAAAATGTATCAATTAAGTAAGTTTTTATTTTTGTCAGATTTGTATCAAGTTTTTAAGAACAAGAAAGAAATCATCATGGGAAACGAATGTGTGGGTGGAAAAAAAAGCAATTCAATTTAATTTGTAGAATGTTTAATGCATATAATATCAGCACAATCAGTTATTTGCTTTTGGGGGAAATGTTGGTAATGCGAGTAACAGCAAAATAATAAGAGCGATGTGTGTGCACGAAAGTAACAGCGAGCGAGAAATGTATTGAAAAGATTTGGGTGAATAAATTCTGCAATATAGATTTTGTTCAAAATTTTATAACTTTTAATTGAACGGAAGTAAAGGCGGAATCAATGAAAAAGATAAATTATTTGTTTGGCGCCATGAAGCTATTACTTGGAATTTCATAATTAGTGCATGTGGGTCTGCTGGGTCACACTAATAATTACATTTTTAGTTCAGTTGCAGCAGTTGCTGGTTTTAAACATTTCAATCTTTCACTCGATTTATCAGTCCCACTTGCATGTCCATGCTACGCTAAAAATGAAAACCTAACTATGGATTGCAATTTCAATTATAAAATCAATAGCTGCCAATAACCGGCACGAAAATGTAATCAAAACGGAAAATAATTTTAATTTTTTTCCAATGTCTAATATTCGAGTTAGAACTATACGCAATAGAGATAAAAATCAAATTTGAAGGGGAAAATTTACTATTTTCCTTCTATACAAGGTCAATTTATAACAGAATTTTTAACTTAAAATAATTATATTTTTTTTTATTTGCTTTTCTTGCCGTTTACTCATAAAAAGAAAGAAAGTGAATCTAAGAACAGAAAACAATTTTCCGAACGCATCTTCCGAAAAGATTTCAGTTCTCTCCCCGTATACTCTTTTATGGTTGCGACTAGAGCGGTCCTAAAACTAGAAGAAATGATGTATAAACGGTTGCGTTAGTTTGATTTTTTTTGTTTTTTTTGTGTGAAACGTGGCAAGCTTATAAAACATATGTTTTAAATTTTAAAGCGATTTCAGTCAATTGTTAACATGGAAAAAATTGGTCGCCGTTATATAATTCGATATTTCCATTTGAAAGGTCTCAATCCAACCAATATTAAAGCCAAGCTAGCTTTACCTCTGAATGAGTCTGTTCCATTACTTACGACTGTAAAATATTGGGTAGCGGAATTTAAACGAGGCCGTACGAGCTGCTAAGATGAACACCGTAGTGGTCGACCAATTAAGGATGAAGGTGCGTGAGTTAGATAAAGTGAAGGGCATTTCAAAAAGTGATATACATCGTATATTGACCAAAGATTTGAAGATGAGAAATCTGTGCATAAGATGGGTGCCGCACTTGCTTTCAAAAGAACAAATAACAGCGTCGTGAAGATCTTTCAGTAGAGTGATTGGCGATGTGTCACCGCAATGAAACCAATTTTTTGCGTCGATTTATGACATGCACCACTTCACACTTGCGACAAAGAAACAATCAAAGCAGTGGACTGGAATGGGAGAATCATGTCCAAAGAAGGCAAAGACGGTTCCATTTGCAGGCAAGGTCATGGCGTCTATTTTTATTGATTATTTTCAGAAAAAAAAACCACAAATGACAAATATTATAATATGCTGATTTATTGCAGCGTTTAAGCGGTGATTTATGAATTATGATAAAATATTAGCCAACAATGAAGAGGTGGAGTCTGCGGGTGATGGCTATTTTAAGGAGTGATATGGCACTAGACTGATATGGCCTAATTCAAAACTTAAAGTGCATATGAATATGAGATATAATACTGTAAATTTTCAGTACTTCAGAGTACAAGTAGTGCGATCTCTTTGCGCTTTGCCGTATGGACGATAAAGAAGTAAAAAACTGAAAATTTATATTTAGCATTTATAGAGGAGAGGTGTATTTATATACTGTAGTTGGGTACCAAATGGAGTCGCCAAAATGTAAATTCAGTGTTTGAACTAATCATTACTTTTGCGAATTTTATCCAGTAACGACAAGATATAATATTGTACTCTTAACCAATTGTTGTCTGACTCAATATTTGTCGTCAAAATTTTGCACCATCCACGTAGTACAAGGGAACTGTAAAACTATGCGAGGAGGAAAACTTTAGTAAGTAATAAATTTACTATCGGGTAAAAACCCATCAAACCCCAAGGTCCTTATTTATAAAGAAACAAAGAAGAAGCTGTAAAACAGTATTTTGTTATTGATCGTTGTAACACTTATTGAAAGTTTTATAAGGAACTTATTCAAAAAAGGAATAAAACGCGTTATTCAAATTTTCACATACGAGTATTCTGTTGGTAAATTGTAAACAACAACTGAAATGAAATGCAAATGATGTAGTGTTTTTACCTTTTCCAACACTTTTTACGTGTATTTTAAACTGACCATACCGTGTACTTGAACTGACTATACTGATATACCAATTAATAAAACACGTTATTTAAAATTTGATGTATTCTATTAATAAATTTTAAACGATTGTTGTTGTATTTTTAGCCTTTCCAACACTGTTCACATGATTTCTAAACAGAGTATACCGTGTATTTTAATCGACTATGCTGACATACCGATTAATAAAACACGTTATTGAAAATGTCATGTATTCTATTGGTAAATTCTAAACAACACAGAAATAAAATACAAATGGTTGACCGTTGTTGTATTTTTACCTTTTCCAACACTAGTTACGTGTGTTTGAAACCGACTATACTGTGTATTTCAGCTAACTGTACTGATATACCGATTAATAAAACACGTTATTGGAAATTTCAGGTATTCTATTAAAAAATGTTAAACGATACTGAAACGAAATACAAATGACAGACTATTGTTGTATTTTTACCCTTTCCAACACTGTTCACGTGTTTTTTAAACTGAGTATACGTTATTGAAAATGTCATGTATTCTATTGGTAAATTTAAAAAAAAAAAAATACTGAAGTGACATATTTAATAAGTGGAATTAGTAATTGGATGAATTGTAATGAAAAGCGGCATTTTCGTTTCGATCTTTTTTTTATCATCATTTAAGGAACAATTAATTGTTTTGATTAACATATTTTTTTAATTATAATTTTAATTCAGTTGTATAGACGATGCAATTCTGATAACTACAGTAGAAGTAAAACAGAAAATAAAATCGAAAAAAAATCCAAAAATTTTTGTAAATATTGGTCTAGAATAGCCGTAAAGAAGGCCAAAATATTGAATGAAAACGACAATCTTATAAAAGTTTAATGGAAGCATTTTTATTTGATGAATAATTTGTTTTTATGTAAAGCCTTATATATTCTGCAATAAAACTATTTTACACTATTATGAATATGATTGTAAGTATTTAGCACTGAATGCTAAATACTTTTTCTTTTCTACTTCAATTTTGTGGACTTAGGGAATAGTTTAGTGCTGTATATATTACCCGTTCGGTGTATATACACAAGTTAGTGTAGTATTTGAATTGCTTTAATGAGAATTTAGACTATCCTGTCACTCAAAGGTTTACATTTTTATATCAAATTATATGATTTGGGTTCAACAGCTGCAGCAGATACCAACGCTTTTCTATGAAAAAAATCATCTGCCTGTCTCGTCCCAAGCCTGCCGTTGTGTACGTTTTCCTCCGTCTGTTTAACTGAATTTCCCATTTATATAAAGTTATATTTCTCCAATCATTTTCCCTTTCATCTCACGTTTGCACTTCATCTTCCCACGATTTTACTGACTAACATACAAATCAAATATAAAAAGACAGGGTCAATAATTACAACCAATGCTTTTACTATCGATTAAATGTCTTCGAGGACAAAAAATCTATCATCTGAAAGCTTTTATATTTTTAATGCATTCAATTATGCAGAATCATGAATTTGTGTAACACGAAGAGACTACGAATAATAATAATTTATGCACATATGGATTCTGAAATACATTACCGGTATGTCGATGTGCAACCATACACACATGTCAGACATATGCTCAATAAGTGATGGTAGATAAATATTTACAATTCAGCCATTAAATTTGATGTTCTCCTTCTGTGTATGCGGGTATGCGTGTATGTATAAAATAAAGGACATGACATTAACATGCACCCAAACGATCACACGCTCTGCTTCCGATGCAGTAACCAACCAGTGCTTATGCGATTCTTGGCAGAGATAGTGGACAATCTCAGAGTTCAGCAGAATCTATATGGTAGCTTCTGCGGAAGGTGAAATTGTTATTTGATACCCATTCGTATGTTAGTATTTGTAGATGTCGAAATAATGGCGTACATATGTATGTGTATGCATGATTGTGTACATATTCACGCTGAATCTAAATTACATATGAATTTGAATGTCATCTCAGATGCGATTGCAGGGAATGACAATAATATTGATGGTAGGGACGTTGCTAATGGTGAGTGCGATATGATCAATGGACAGCAGAGGGCATTGTTTATTGTTTAAAGTTATGTGAAAATGGAGCAGGTGTTTTACAAATACGGATGAAATGTACAACAAGTGAACAGATGCAATGATGAATAGGCGGCTTAAGTTCGGCCAGTCCCCAGCCTATATAGCTATTACCATAGATTGCTGTCCACAGTGTCATGGTAGACGTGCCGACTTAATATTAGATAAGTGGACTTGTCAAAATTGTCTTCTACTTGATATATCGGCATATTTCATATTTCTAGTGGATGTCGGTATCTATTTTGTGTTATTCAAAAGACACGCTCACAATCAGGGTGGCCTTCTATAAATGTATAAGACGAAATCTACTATTTTTGTAATATATAATTTAGTATCTTACGTTGTATAGGTATGATCAGGTTACACTAGATGGCGTTAGAAAGATAAAATATCATACTCAAAAAACTATACAAAAAGTTTTGTGATTACTTGAATTTGTATTGTTTCAGCGCAAGTCAAGTATGGACATCAGAAAAGAGAAAATTAACTACATTTTGCAGTTTTTCCTCGGCAAAGGCCAAAACGCAAGCCAGAGCGATAAAAATGTGAATGTGAGTATTTGTAGTCCTGACACTATAACAGCCATTAAGTTTCGCTAATTTTGATGCCAAAAATACATCGCACTCTGGACGGCTAATTGTCGAAAATTTTGATATCATAATAGAAATTGTCAAGTCCGACCGTTGTGTAAGTAATATTTCGATTGCCCAGAAGTTAAATCATGCACAAAAACCATTCGAAACCACCAGAATTGGAAGACAAAAAGAAACTCCATGCAGGGGTGACAAAAGAGTTATACCAAAAAAGCTTCATGTGTTGAATTTCCATCGCAACAAAATCGACTTATTTCTGAAGCGGACGACGACTTGTGGTGAAAAGTGAAGTGCTCACAAAAACCTCATGCGAAAATGGTGATGGAGCAGCACTGAGCCGGCACAAATGGTGACCAAGTCAAAATTACTGGTCAGGAAAGTTTTGCCGTGTGTTTGGTGAAATTGACAGGGAATCCCCTACTTGAACTGCTCGACTATGGCCAATCAATTAATTCGAGCCTGTGCTGTCAACATTTGGACAACAATTGTATAAAGTGATCGCTCAGAACCGGCCAACTTTAGACACGTTAGGAGAAGAATTATGTTCCATCAGTTATAGGCCACACACATCGATAGTGATTCTCGAAAAGCCCTGTTAGCTAGTTTGGGAGATTCTCGCATAAAACACTCAAATTTGCATCATATAATTCATATAATTTCATGTAAATGTTGTCAGCGGCTCCGTCTCAAAATGTCCATTCGGAAGATCCTTGTTTACGTATCCGTTCAGCAAGAAACGAGTCTCATCGCTGAACACAATTTTTCGATAAAACAGCGGATTTTCATTGAGCTTTTGTAAGGCCCATTCACCCAAATTAGATGTTGTGGTAGATCATTCGTCATTCCATTATGAAATGGCGGAGTATACTGTACACTTTTCACTTTGACAAATGAGGTTTAAACGCCATTACCAACCATTGCTGCCAGCCTGAAAAACTTAAATTTTAATAATATTTTTCCGAGAGATAAAAATAATAGCAACTTAACAAAATGCTGCATATTTGGCGTAAGTCACACCACTCTAACTAAGCAAAATAAATCATTTAGTGTGATGCAAAAATAGTGAATCTTATTTTACTATATATTATATATTGCATAGTCTTATTTTTACAGCTGCTTTTATTTAATAACGCCGACCTGAAGGATGGTCTGCTATAAATGTACATATATAAAATGGGGCGATTTCTTTCTCATTCATCAAATACCACCGAAAATGGTTTTAATTAAAGATTAGATGTTGAAAAATAATAGACCAAGCTAAAAAAAACTATGTGTATTTGGTATAGTAACTTTGTGATCACGTATTTATTCCTACCTGAAGGATTTATCTGAATTTTGACAAGTGCGAGCCATTTCATTCTGACTGATGAATCGAATAATCGTTTAATGATTGTGAGAGTTAAAAACCATCACCTTTTTATACATGGTGGTGCATGAATCGTGCTACAAACACAATGTCAATATCAATGGGGACCGTTGTTTAAAAATGTTGAAGGATTTTTTTTTTTTTTTTTTTTTTTGGATAAAAGTGCACAAGTGGTATTAAATTCATATCTATATCTTCTAAAATTCGTTCCGAATTTTGGGGGAATTTTGATGCCATAGAGCGGCGCAAGAATCGTGTTAATGTCAGATGTCAATGGGGATCGTCATTTAAAGATGTTGAAGGAGTTTTTTTATTGGCCAGAATTTCGCCGAAGACGTATCCGTTTCAACAGCATTTGGTTCCAGCAAGATATAACAATTGTACACATAGCCAGACCGGTTATGACAGAGCTCCAACGAAAAATTCCCAAACAAAATAATATTCAGAAACTCCGCTTTCCGCTGGCTTCCAAGTTTATCTGACCTAATTACACCAGACTTTTTTATGGGGTTGTGTTAAAGAAGAGTTATACAAAACGAAACTAAGGATTTTTACTGAATTGAAGCAATCCATTAAAACAATAATTGAGACGACCGCCTCAGGCCGCAATGAATAACTTTCTGACCAGGTGTCGCATATGCCTGAATGAGCATACAGGTCATTTATGGTCTATCATCTTCAAAACCAATTAGTTATATCAACTCAATCAATTGAATTTTCGGTACAATAAAAAAATAAATAAAATAAAATAAATAAAATAAATAAAATAAATAAAATAAATAAAATAAATAAAATAAA
>JAHXMU010000159.1:401147-467845 GCA_019455685.1 Philornis downsi
AATAAAATAAATAAAATAAATAAAATAAATAAAATAAATAAAATAAAAAAATAAATAAATAAACAAACAAATAAAGAAATATATGAAATATATTGATTAAAAAAGTTATTTCAGTTTCTTATTGTGGCACAATTGGTGCGCCATCCTGTAGTTTATATACAGACATTGGCCAATTTTGCGATGAATTTTTTTATGTTTTAGCACTTCCTGACAATCGCACTCACAGTTACGGCAATATTTTTAAACAGCTAATCAGGAGTGTATTATTATATAAGACCAGTTATATATAATTTTTAGTTAATAAACAAATGGTTTAATCGTTGGAAAAACTATAAAGGTTTTCATCATTTCAAAGATAAATTCTACCCTTTCATTGCCAATTTTTTTTCTGCACTAATTTCTGCTACTTTAGGTCCACAATATGAAATACAGATTTTTTTTTCAGTAATTGTAAAACATCACCATCTGTTGGTTTTAATGGACGAACAAATGGAAAAGTTGTTGGAAAATGTCAATTTTGCTAGAGATGGATAATTTTTTTTTACTTGATCGCTTTTGCCCCATTCCGAATTTGATGTAAGAGACATTTATACGAACCGCAATGCGTGGACATACAATTTGCTACAGATTCTATGAGAGTAATGACTTCAACGTTAGTTGTGCGTAATTTTCATAATGCCTGCTGCCTTTAGGCAATATTTTGATTCGTTGCTAAGAATCCGAGCATTTCGCCCTAACATAACTACAGAAAGTGTAAATATCGTAATATTTTTTTTTTGTTTTTTTTTTTTTTGTTTTTGTTTATTTCACTAACTTGTTCGCAAGAACAAATTTGCCCACTGTTCAAAACTGAAAACCGAAACGAACAACAACACAGGCAGACAAACAAAACGTAGTGTAAAGTAACCATACTCAATGCTATGACAGTGGCAAAGACTGTCTGTCACCTGTCAATCAATTTATTGAATTTCAAGTGAGATACTGTAGCAGAATGGATGTTGTCACTTTTCTTGTCATTTGTGCGTGCGGTGTTTACTCGTATTTTTCATATCTCACCCAAGTTCGTTCAAACTTTACATACACACATAGAAGGTATTACATCCATTCAGCCCATCATTGTGTATAAACGTCAGATAATATAAAGAGAATTGAAAACAAATATCATTGAAATGTTGGTGAATATCCAACATTGCATATCCCGTATGTTGTCTGTGATGTTTAGGGTGATTCTTATTTTTGGATTTTGCACTGATTTTATTTCATTTCATTTATTTAAGAACTATGGAATAAAATTTTCCTACATACTAACAATGGCAACAGTAATGTTTTATATTATATATATTATTTATAAAGTGAAACAAATACTGAGATGAGTCAAACTCTATGAGTGGATTGGAATCTTGATTTAAGGCATATTCTTTAATTTCACTGAGAATATAAAATCCACGATTCAGAGTACTGGTATTTGCATAAGAAGTAAAGCGCCGTGGTATATCAAAAATACGTGTTCGCGGAGAGATCTAAGAGGAATTAAAAATGAATGAAAAGATTAGAACAGTTGATGTAACCACCGATTACATTAAAAACAAATAGCGCTGGAAGTTACGGCGATATTATAATATCTGTGGTCCAAGTAATAAGCAGTTTGAATTATAAGTTGGGAGAGGTTCTTCAAATCTAAAATCAAATGTAATTTACAAACGCAGGCGGCACCCGTTTAATACGTGCAATAATAAAATTGGTTGATTGACAGATCTGACATATAATGTAAAAATAATTTTAAATATATCGGGTTCAGAAAATTCTGAACAATTCCTTTTTAATGTATGCAAGAACTTTATACACCTTGGGAATAACATAATTGACGTGCAGAAGAAATGTCAAAGCAGAATCGAATAGAACGCCTAGATTCAGTTTCGAACAAGCCGATTTCAGAGAAAAATGACCAATATTCAAAGCATGAATCGGATTTCTGCAACGCGAAAAAGAAACATGAATACACTTATCCGAGTTTAATGAAAGCCTATTTAAAAGGCACCAATTATTAGGACAGTCTACGTCTTTTTGTGGATCTAAGACATCATTAAATGTAGAAACTTTTAAAAATACTTTTATATCATCTGCATAAAGCAAAAATTTTAACTTATAAAAAGAAGTTGATATGTCATAAGTAAATAGTGTGAATAAGAATGATTCAAGTATACTTCCCTGTGGCACAGGGAATATATGAAAAGGAGTCAATCTCTTCAATAACAACTCTGCACTCCCTATTAGTTAGATATGATTTTATTCACTTTAAAAATGTTGGGTGGAATCCCATTGACTTTAATTTAAAATACAGTATATGATGCGATATCTCATCAAACGCCTTAGAAAAATCTGTGAACAAAGTCTCAACTTGACTACCTTGTTTCAAGGATGAAATGCAGTATTCACTAAAAGAACATAAATTTGTGACATGAATTTGTGATCTACCAGGTAAAAATCCAGGTTGATTCGAAAATTTAATTTTTATAAAAAACATGTTCCAAAAACTTTAGAGATGTTTCCCAATTTTGATATCAGTCTACAGCAAGTAACGTCACTGCACTTTTCATATTTAAAATTCGGAATAATAGAAGCACATTTTCAGCTGTCAATGAAAATTAAAGATAAGTTAAAATAATGTGTTAGTGGAAACGTTAAAGAATAAATACACTTTTTCAACGTATGGGGACATAAACCGTCCGAATCAGACCTAAAATTATTTGTAATCTGCAAAACACCATTATATACGTCATCCTCTGTCACTTCCAACAAACCAATATCAAGCATATCAAAACGAATTTGTAAAATTTACTGAAGCAGGTTTTTGTTGGTGGTATCTTAAAGTTTAAAAAATATGTTTTTTTTATAAAATATTGAGACATAGAAGATGATATTTTATGCAATACTCAAGTGATTTTGTACGTTTCTCAATATAATCGGATTAGAATTTTCCTGAGAACAACCCTTTATTTACATCTTATTACTATTGTAATATTAGCTTTAATACAAAAACGACAGAGAAAGTGATGTGTTTAGACATAAGAGTTGGGTAATGTCCGTCGATGGGTGATTTATTTAAAGTTACTTTTACTTGAAGGTATTTTAAAAAAAATTTTAACTGCCATGATATTTTTTCTTTAGTATTGTTTGAAGTTTTATCATGAACATCTGGAAGTTATTGCTAATTGTTCTGTTCAGTGAAAAACAAAATATTTATCGTTCATTCAAATTTATTGGATCGCTTTCGAAGAAGACTCTAAGGTAATACTCTAATGCCAACGTATAATACGCATTTAGCAAAATATTCCTTAAATGCATTTTTCCAGAAAAACTACAACTTTCACCGCAAATTCTCTTTTATATCGTTTTTTGCCTGAAAGTATATTATAAAAGATCGGATTGTCACAATATTTTTTTCAACATTGTTTGGAATTTCATAATTAAAATACTTTATTCGGCGTCTGGATATTATTATTAATTAATTGCTTAATGTTTAATGAAGCAATAAATATTTACCATTGAACTTATTGTGTTGCCTTCCAAGAAGGCTCTGAAGCAATTCACTTTATGCCAACGGACAATTCAAACCGCAAAACATTCTTCAAACGAATTTTCCGGAAAGACTATATAGATTTTGCTGTAAATTCCTTAAATTTGTATGAGCTTTGCTGAATGAAAACGACTGCATCGAACTGGAAATATTAGATTTAATAGAAGAATAGAAAGTCAGCCGGAGCCATATTAAGTGGATATGGTTATTGTTCAATGATATTTGTTTGTTTTATAAGATGATGCGTTATCGTGATGCAAAATCCATGTTTTCTCTTCGCAAATCTGGCCCTTTTTGACGAATTTGGTCCCTAACACGCCGCTTAATGCCCTGGTAATGTTATTTGTATGCATTCCAATCATCTGCCAAAAAATTCCGAGTGCACAACACCGCGACAATCTAAGAAAACGATCAACATTATCTTGAGTTTGAATCTACTTTGACGTAGATTTTTCAGTTTCGGCTCAGGTCGAAGGCATCATTATGAAGCTCGTTGATTGATTTACACTTCAAAGCCATGTCTCATCAACAATTACAATGAATTTTGCTAATGAGAGATCAGAATTGACTCTAATATGTCTTTAGAAACATTTACGCGTTTGAGTTTTTGAAAAAAGTCATGTTTTTGGTAATTAAATGAGCGTCAACGTGTATCATATTCAGATGATCGAAATATATAATACGAATTAATTCGTGAGACACAGAAAGTTCAGCAGCTATCCTTTCCAAACTTAAACGTTAATTTCCATTTCCTTCACTTTATCGATGTTAACTTCATTTGAAGGAGATGGTGGCCGTCCTGGGCGAGGGAAATGTTCCACCATATGCACTATGTCACTCATTTGCATGTGATTTTAATTAATTTGATTTACCATAAGCTATGGAGAACGTTTTTAGCTTTTTGACATAACACAAAATTTGAGACGAATTTTTTGTTTAATATTTGTGTCCATTGTAAGAATCACACAACACACTAGAAAGGAGTGATAATTGCTATGTTGTCAGAGACACCATCGCACTGGTTCAAGACCAGTTCAACGGGCAGTTAATTTTACCTCTTGGTCCGATGAATTGATCGCCCATATCGTGATATATCACTTATTTGTGATAAAATCCAAATCTTGGGTAAATTAGCTGTCTATAAGTGAGAAATTGAATGCCAACGTTACGCTTCTTTTGTTAAATACCACTTAAAGTGTACAAATTTGCCATCGAAAAGTGGGACCTCAGAAAGAACCATATTGTTCGTAGTTATTTGCCAACATTTGAAGTTAATAATCTTTAAACATACGTATAAAGAATATCTCAGTTATACGATATTAAAAATTACCCTATAAGATTGTCATATATTAAATTTGAATATATGACACTCGTAGGCGTAGGAAAGGAGGTGATAGAAGGGTCTTAGCCCCCTAGAACTTATTTAGCAACTCCCGGGAGTTGTCAGATTAAGTGCATTGAATGAATTCAGACCCCCCAGGATAAATAAATGAATAAATCCAGAAAAAAAATCCCAGAAAGAATTTATTCCTATGTCAATGATGGCACTACAAATGAATCACTAGATTAGATTAAAAACTTGCTATTATTAGGTGCGCAACTAAGTTCCCACTACTTGTCTATAAATGGCACCAGCTCTAAGTGCTACTCGATTCCGCCATAGCCTAAACGTCATAAGCTAAGCGAAAAACCTTCATACACACTGAATCGAACGCAGATAGAGCTTACTTCAGTATTAGGAGTTAACCACCAAGCCATTTCGAAACGATTGTATGCGGTGGCAAAGATTCAAGAGCAACGAACTTGGATTTCTTATGAGATGAAGCCAAAGGACGTTTTGCGCTGTTTTTTCGCCTGTGAACAACTGCTTCAGCGACAAAAACGGAAAAGTTTCCTTTATCGCATTGTAATGGGAGGTGAAAAATGAATACAGCAATCAAAATAAAAGAAAGTCATCGAAGCTGTTCCAGTCATGCTTCTACGTCGTCGCCTAGGTCGAATATTCGCGCTGCAAAGGTTATGCTCTGCATTTGGTTGAACCAGGTCGGTGTTATTTAATTCAAGCTGTTAATCGATCCCAAGCGAAACCATCCCTGGGGATCGGTATTGACTTCAATTAATGCGATTGAGCCGAGCTCTGCGTAAGAAATGCCCACAATAGGGGGAGAGGCACGAAAAAGCGATACTTCAGCACGCCAACGCTTGGCCTCACGTGACAAAACTCGTTAAAACCTACCTGGAAACACTGAAAAGGAAAGTCTCACCCATTCGCCATATTCTCCTAATATTACGCCGTCCGATTATCACTTGTTCCGTTCGATGGCACACTCATATGACGACACCAAGGAATGGTTAGATTCGTGGATAGCCTTAAAAGATAAACTATTTTACCGTGACGGAATTCGAGCTTTGCCAGAGAGATGAGAAAAATGGTAAATAGCGATGGACAATACTTTCAATAAATTATTTGTGAACGTGTTTTATGAAAATATTTTAACAAAAAAAAAAAAAAACATTTTATAAAAAAAAAAATTAGCGAGAACTTAGTTGCGCACCTAATACCGTACCTGTATATGTTGATGTTTTTCAAAGAAATGCTCTATATGTATTTTGAGGAGATCTAACGTGCGATCAAAGGGAATTATTTGACAATTGCCCGATTCTTAAGCAAACATTTTAATTTTGTTTCAGATTTAACTGTATATTACTAAAATCAGTTTGTAGATTTAACTCGGAAATATTTAATTTTGAAAATAACACACACTCTAGTTGGCAAGCGCAATAGCTCATGTTTATCGCTGCCCAGTACTGGTTCAGTATCAGCATGTGGTTCATTTGGCATTTGAAGAATATATGGGAAAAAACTGATATTATTCAAATTTAATCGATTTTTGAAATTGTCATTTGTGAAGTTTTCTCACATGTATTACCTAATAATTTTAAGTAATTTGAAGCTCTTATAGTGCAAAAGTAAAAAAAAAAAATTAAAAAAAAAATTTTTTTTTTTTTTTTCTTATTTTTTTTGAAAAATTAAAATTTTTGTAAACACATCATGCTAACAACTCGTCTATTTTGTGAATCATAGCCAAATTCGTTCCAAAATTAAAAGTAATTCAGAAATTTTTTTTCTTCCAAATATATAAAATTATCTTTTTCCCACATATTTATTTTACGTTACAAAATATAATAGCTTTATATATTTATAACAGCTTTAGTCATTCAATAAACCAAATGTTTTATGATATCTATTTCTATGTAGATGTTTTAGAGCAATAGATTTGTTCTTGTAAACTGCAAAAGCTAAAAAATAGATATCTGCCCCCAATCTATACATTCCAGTTTTTGAATCCTTTTGTTTAAAAGCGACATATATTCGTATTAAACGAAACAAGAAGTCAAGATAAGAAATGAAACATTGATGTTTTTATTTTGTTGGAATGGCCTATCAATGGCATCAATGATGCCGCATGTTATACTGATTTTGAGAGCACCAGTCATTTTTGGCGTATCGGCATAAACCTTCGACTTAAGGAAGTCCCAGAAGAAAATGTCTAAATCGATTAAATCACGGTTAAAGGGTCCGCTTTCAACTATAGGGGTGAATACGTGATGTTATTTATGGTCGTTTTCCTTCAGCTCCTGGTAGCTGCATTTTGTTCGGAAGTATGTCCAAGTTCTAAGGCAAAATTCGCCATATTTATTTATGCAAAACTCTGAGTTCCTGACAGCCTCGTGCGTTTGTGCTCTAACAGCTGGCGGCGATGGTTTTCTTGCGCTTAATTTATGTACTTTCCAGAATTTGTCTTTATTGCTAGAAAAACAAAAAAAAAAAACAAAAAACAGGAATATTAAGAGAAACAACGTCAAATTATATGTCAGAATTCAATCTACCTGTCACTATTAAAAACCAATTTTTATACGATATACGTGCCAGTTATATTGAAATTTGATATGGTCTATAAATTATTGAGGATTAACCAAAGTGCGAACTCTTAATTGAATTATTGTTAATAACACATCTAACTTTTAAGGGGTGTTCTTGAAGTGAAGGTTACCAATCGCATCGTGACGGTTAGAATATATGAATATCGTTTGCTTCCTTTCAAATGTTCTAATTATTTGTCGTTAGCTATGATTCGTTATTCGGATATCATAAACTGAAGCAAATCAACCCTATTTTGGAGTCTGATTTCGTTTCGTGACGATCCTTACTTCCGTCTCTTCTCCCTTTCTTTCTCCTTTCGCTTCTCTTAAAGAAAAATATCAGAATTCCACAGTTTCTTTGAGGTAAAGACTTTAAAATTTTTGCCCATATACATAAGCAAACATTCCTTATAGTACATGCTTGTGTACGCAAATATATGTACTCGTATGCTATCCATCCATGTACACCTTTTTCCTGCCATGAAGAAAATTACGTTATTTTAAAATGACATTATTATCCTATGAGGATCTGATGATATGGGGAAATATAAGATTGGCCGTAGTCGGCAAATTCAATCATGGTTTTTAGGGTTATGGTAATGTATTCATTTAACAAAAATACGCTCACACGTAGACTTATTTATGTGTGACAGTTTACATTTATATACGCTTAGATCGTCGTGATTTTTTGTACTGGTAAGGATTGTGTATTTACATAAATTGGAAATTGCATTTGTCGGATGTTGTCGTGATTTTGTTTGAAATAAAGTGCTTAATTGGTTATTAATTGTAATGCTGAAGGTATGTTTCTGCAGTGAGTTTAGTTCAAAATGAAATATAAGGCTTTGAGTGGAATTGTTTTAAGGAGGCTGAATGGAAAAATTTTATAATACTGTTTGATGTTGATAATTAGCAATTTGGAAGTGATATAAAAATAATCGTAATGTCACATCATTGTTTTAGTCTTACAAATTCAAAACATATAAATTATGTTACATTTTTTGAGGTCATAAATTTAAAATTTTCTATACGATATCCAACCGGACTTTCTTTTAAAAACAATCTGGCCCACAGAACAGAATCAATTGAATATCAAATTTCTTTCTTTTCCCAAAAAAAATTATGCAAAAATGAAGGCATAGATTTCGAAAACAGGATATATAACCGTCCCTTAAAAATTCGCCGATTTACCATTTTCATCCATCTGAAAAACGAAGTGATTTCGCACCTTTGGTTCCTTCAATACATATCCATCAATTTAACCTTTGTATACTTAGGTTCCTATCTTTTGTTTAACTGCATTATATTTAGTCAAATTTTGCAAATGGTAATCATTTCATAAAGTTAAATCTGAGAATTTATTCGGCCACCCCTTCTTGTATCTCACACACAAATTGGCAAATGGAAGTTACAGAGAATTTACAGCTTTGCTGAAATGACTAATATTGAAATTACTTGGAATTGAAAGGTTTTCTGAAATGCATTTCAATATTATTATTTATTCTATTCTGAATTCAAATGAACTCCCCAACCAAGTCCTTCTATGGGGATCGATTTTACTGTCACAGATTTTTAACTGATTTTATCTAATACAAATTTTAGATAAATCTATTGGTTTTGAGCTGCAAAAAAAAAATAATTTTTTTTTTTTGCATTCAGGGATCTTTGCGAACTCTTCGTTCTAGTATTGATACTGAAAATTTGTTTGAAACTACATTGAAAATTTGTTCTTAATTTGTTTTCAAAATAACCAGTCACCTCATTGACTCGTTCATTACCTGAAACGATTGATTCAGTTTCTCTATCAAAACATAATGAAACAGGTATTTTGAGTAGAGAATCTGAAACGTATAGTTTTGAGGAATTTGGTTTTTTAACCAAAATCAGAACCGATAACTGATTCAGTTTCGTCTCTTGGTAGAGAAAAATGTCTGGCACCAAAATGCGAAAGGTGAAAATGCTTCAAATAATAATTTTTCTGGAGTTTCAGAAATTTTCATAACCGTTTCAAAATTTTTCAAATTGAACAAATGTGAAGTGAAATTTATGTAGATAGCATATTTCATGAACTGAATGCGAATCAAAGTTGTTTGCTGTTGTTGTTGTTGTAAAAAGTTGAACCAAAATAGTTGGCAGTTTCGTTTTGAATGCACGAAGCAAGAACTAAATTGAATTCGGTTGTTGGAATCGCAACATTAATCATAATTTGTATGTTGGAATTACAATAATTTTGTTTTGGATGGCAGAGTCCAAAACAAATGGAAACTATTTATGGATTTGACATCGCTGATTGCATTTTATAACTTTTGCAATGCAAATGTATGTTGATGTTTTTTTCTCTTTTTTGTTTCTTTTTTTTTCTCAAATTTCCATCAAAATAAAATTTTAAACGAATCGATTATGAAATAAAAGTCACCCATAAAAACCAATTCCTAGCTCATTGGTCTTCTGTGCCACTTTTCCCTTTCACTATATTAAGATTTGCTGGGATCTTCAAAGCGTCATCCATCCAAAAGTGCTTTGGTTGACTTTAACAGCCCTGCCTACTAAGTTAATTTTTGAACATTTTTTTAATTTTGGGTCACTCTCATCTGTTTATAACATAATCCTGCGAACGCAATGCTTGTATTTTGTTACAATTTAACACATCAAAGTTAGCATAAAGCACATATAGCCATGATTCATAGAAGCTGATGCTATTCTTTAGTAATAATAATAATAAGTTTGATTCTAGTTAGTATTTTGCTCTTGCTGAGTTCCACGACTGATTCATTCATTCATTCCATAATCCAAGATTCCGCTTGGCACAGCAAAATTTTGTTCAATGTTTACATTCGAATTTTTGTTGTAGCGAAAGCTGTGACAGTAAGTCACAGGATCCGTTAACAGTCGGGAGATTCCTTTTCATTTTTTCCTTGTATTTTCTTTCTTAGTATCGGGTTGTTCGAAAAGTTTATTCGGTTAATTCGTTAGTTCACAATACGTCACTTCTCATGGCGTCGAGTTTCTTCAAGAATTATCATAACTTCCTCCCACCCATTTACTAAGCTGTTTACTATTGTTTACTTGTGTTCTTGTCCTAGTCCTGAGTGGATATTAAAAAAAGATTTAAAAAGTGGAAAAATGACCGAAAAAAAGAATTTTAGGCATGTTATGCTGTATTATTTTCGAAAAGGAAAACTGGCTGTTGAAGCCAATCTGTTTATGAAGAAAACGGACCAAATGAAAGAACTTTCCAGAAGTGGTTTAAAAGATTTTCTACGAGCGACGTCTCCGTAACGAACACTCCCAGATTAGGACGGCCAAAATAAATTGTTTCCGAGAAGGTGAGAGATTCAATTATTGTTAATTCCCGTGCAATTGTTAAGGAGATAGCTGTTATAATCAAAAAATCAGTCTCAACCGTTCACGGGGTTATAAAAGAGCTCGAATTTGTGAGCAGTCTCGATGTGTGAGCACCTCACTCTCCAAGCGTGGCCAATCGCCTGAATTGCGTTAACGTCTGCGATAATCCAAAGGTAAGAAATAACAGAACACTATTTCTGAAGAACTACATCACCCGGGAAGGTAATGTTGTCGGTTTGGTAGGAAGTCAAGGGAGTAGTCTTTTTGATCTTCTTAAAACAAATCAAACGATCAATACGAACAACCCTATGGCACATTTAGACAAATTGAAGACGGCGTTGGAAGAGAAACGGTTGAGGCTCATCAATCATCTTTCATCATGGCAATGCCCGCCCTTCCACTGCCTAGCGGAGCCGTCACAAACTAGCAGAGCTTAGGCGGGAAGTTTTACCTAGCCCACCATACTCCCTTCCCAGACCTCGCCAAGGCCGACTATCACCTATTTCGCAGTTTGAGCAACCACTTGAAGGACTTCAATTTCTATAACGACGAGAAGGTGTAAAATCGAATTGAACGAAACCACGCGAGTTTTATGAGAGAGAAATTAAAAAGCTCGTAGAGAGCCTAAACGAAGATATTAAAAAAGAAGGGAGATTATATAATACATTAAAATATTTTTTTTCTTGTATATAAATTTGTAAATAAATTTCTTTTAAAAACCGAACGAACTTCCCGAACAACCCGATATATAATTGAAGGCCGCAGCAATCAGTAGTGTTCCCCATGACATTAGACGCTGGCCATTAAATGAATCAAAGTTGAAGCTGTCCAGTTGCCACTAATGTCGCGAACTCACTCTTCTTTGACACATTTACTGTATAATTTCCAAGTAAAAGTTTACGCTTCCTCTATAACTTTGGCTACTATACAAGTTTCGTGAACAAACATGAAATCATGGGGCACTAGTTTACCCAGAACCCCATGGAATAACAAAACTTTGTACGCAAATACATCAAACATGTGGGTTCATGGCAAATATTATTTCCAATTCAAGGCAAATATTAATTATAATTCGCACATGTGATTCTTCCTAAATGTGATTATTAATACATAGCATTTGAGCCTGATGCGGTAAATTCACCAAAATCGAAAACCGTCTGTCAGATTGCGCGTGTTTTTATTATTATATTCTATAATTTCTTTTACCAACCAACATTTAACTTAGAAGACATGTTGTTCATTGCAATTTATTGTAATGTATTGCCTTTAAATATTTAATTTTTATTTGCCATCTAGTTTAGAAATTCACAACAAAGGAGAAAATATTTGAATTCCAATTCTGTTTTATCCCTTCATCGCATAGGACAATTTTAAACAGTCCAGGCCAGTAATGTCAACTGTTGCTGTACCACAAACAAAAGATCAACATGAAAAGAAAGGATTACAAGTCAACTTGTCATTCTGATGCATATCCTGGGGAGTCCTATTTCCATTGTTTTCCTCTGACTTGGCTCTTGTTTGCCCCTCTGGGAAGCAAAAAAGTTTAATGCAATAATGACAACAATACACACACACATACATTTACTCCGATATACGAGTATGTATATATTGTTGTTGTGCCTGACAGTACGACGTGTATTAGTCAGCTTACAGTGTAGTATACATGAGTTCCTGTGTTTGTTTATATACTTATGAAAATATACTTTACAAGCACGTAATCCTTATTGTTGAACAAAAATCAACTTGTGATGAAAATCGACTGTCATGTACTGGCAGACATTCTGGTGCTCGCATACATATATCGTGCATCAATATTTTGTGTACACAATAAAAAATACAACAATGCATGTTTCCCATTACTGAGATTCAATATGAAGTCTTAAGGAAATTACGGGGGATCATGTCAGAATGAATTTGATATTATCGTAATATTATTAGAGGAAAAAATCGAATAAAATTGAAAAGAAAAAATTGTGTTCTCTTTTCTTGGCAATTAAGCATTTATATCTTAAATGAAATGTAATACGAAGATGTAGTGCACAGTGCTCAAAAATGGGGGAAAAAATATAATATTAATTCTGCCAATGCATCGCTCACGAGACAGAAAAATGATCCCGAATAGGAAAACGGTGCTTCTAAAAACTAAAAGAATCTAAAGAATTTTCCAAATAGTGCAGATAGACATTGAAATGGACTAAAGCAAGGTGTGTGTGAGGTATTTCTTAAATTCCACTTTTGCCTAAAAGCATTTGCATACCATTATGTATGGAACACAATGTCGTTGAAATACCCGCTGCGGATTTATGCTATAGCACGGATCCTAATTTTCAATAAAACTGTGTTATAGATTCGGCTGTATTTGATCTATAGTCTAGATGATGTTTAGTTTGAGGGCGCCCTATTGGTATACCTACAGATGTGCAATTTCAGAAAACCCAATAAGCAAAAGCCCAGTAGGATCAAATCTTACGATATTGGCGGCCAACTCACGTTATCTCAGCGAAGCATAACCATATCTTCTGATTGCTCATTCGGACATTCTGCACACTGCATTGGCTGTGTGGCATCTAGCGCCATACTGCTGGAACCACATGCCGTCTTTGTCAACACCGTTCAATTTAAGCCTAAAGCAATTAGTTGCCATTGATCAGTAGCGCTCGCCGTTGCTGAATGCTTAGGCATAGCGAAAAATTGACTGCTCTGGGCTCTTCTGCACAGAGGCCATGTTTTCGTCTGATCTGCCATCACTTTGACATACGGTTGATGACTGATTTTGTACCCAAATGGTCGTCTAAAATACACTGACATATACTCGTATTCGAATACAAAACTTGAGTTGTATCCCCTATTCGAATTTGTCCATTTTTTCTATAAAAATTTTTATTTTCTAAAATTTTCTAGAATTTTTTTAATGAAGACGCCCACAATTCAGATTATTCCTCACAAATGTACATTAATTGGGATTGCCAATTGTATGAACGTCAACCAAATTCATATATATGTGTGAGTAAAACAATAAATGGTAAAACATTTTAAATACAGAGTGGTGCCCAAATTGCAATACAATTAGAAATTCAAAGAACTGATTTTTTTTAATCAATGAATCGGATTGTTCGGAAAGATCGTTCCGTTTTTAAAAGAAATTTATTTACAAATTTTTATACAAGAAAACAATTATTTTAATCTATTATGTAATTTCCCCTTTTTTTAATAACTTCTTCCCACCTCTCTGAGAGATTTTTAATTCTTCTCTCATAAAATTCGCGTGGTTTTTCTGAAATAAAGCGTTCAATTCGATTTTTCACTGACTCGTCGTTATGGAAATTCAAATCCTTCAAGTGGTTGCTCAGACTGCGAAATAGGTGATAGGCAGATGGGGCGAGGTCTGAGGAGTGCAGTGGGTGACGTAAAACTTCTCATCCAAGCTCTGACAATTTCTAACTACTGCGCGGGGTTAACAATAATTAAATCTCTCACCTCCTCGGAAACAATTTATTTTGGTCGTTCTGATCTGAGAGCGTCCGTTACAGAGAAGTCGGCTGTAGAAAATCTTGTAAATCATTTCTAGCAAATTCTTGCATTTGGTCCGTTTTCTTCATAAACAGATTTTATTTTTCGGCTAGCTTCAGCGGCCGTTTTTCCTTTTCGGAAATAATGCTCTTTTTCATTCATTTTTTCCACTTTTTACAACTGCCTTTTGAAACCACTCACGACTAGAATGAGAGCACATGTAAACAATAGTAAACAGTTTAGAAAAGAAGTGGGAGAAAGTTTTGATAGTTTTTGGAGGAACTCTACGCCGTGAGAAGTGACGTGAGCTAACGAGTTAACTGATTGAACTTTCCGAATATATTATGCATTAAGTTTTTTCTTTATCGTATATAAAATGCAATCTTATTTCATATAACTAATTGGTTTTGAAGATAATAGATCGTAAATGACCTCCATTTTATTCACGCATATGCGATATCTGATCAGAAAACTAATTGTTACTGGATCGCCTCAATTATCGTTTCAATGGACTGCTTCAACTCAGTTAAATTTTTTGTTTCTGGTTTATACACCTCTTGCTTGACATAACCTCATAAAAAAAGTCTGGTGCAGTCAGGTCAGGTGATCTTAAGGGCCAGCGGAAAGTGCAGTTTCGGAATATTAATTTGTTTGGAAATTTTCTTTCGAGCTCCTCCATAACCGGTCAGCGTTTATGTGTGTAGTTCCTCCATCTTGCTGGAACCAATTGTGGTTGAAATGGATGTGTCTTCGGCGCATTTCTGGATGTGTCTTCTACCTCGACATCTTTAAATAATGGTCCCCATTGACATTGAAACTGTGTTTGCAGCACGATTCGTGCGCTACCCTTTATATACTGAATAAATACTTTTTCAGCATTCAGTCCTTCTATGTCAAAGTTTTTATTTTCTCTATTTTAATGGTTTTAACTACTGTTATCCACAGGATAGTGGATAATATGACAACCCACATGTGTCTGAATCGAACTTTTCTTATATAAAATATGTCCAATTTACTCCATTTTTCCTTTTTCAGTACCTACGGCCACAAGTGAAGACCTCGCTTAAGAATACTATATAAGTTGGTACAGTTCTTTTCAATATCTACTGGTAAATGGTGGAATTTCTAAAAAAAATCCCACTTTGCGCAAGGTTTTTTTTCACTGAAGTGATTTTGACCATTTTCGAACTCGGCCTTCCTTTCAGCTGTTCGATCAATATTACGTTTTATTCTTGTGAGATTCAAAAAATAATGATTTTTCAGCCATATTTCTAATGAATTTTGGTACGTGTACTTTCAATATCGAATAAAGCGTGCCTATATACAGGGTGATTTTTTAATCGTATTTTTTTTTTTACTCGAATAAAACACACAAATTTGCATCATATATAAAAATTGTTTAATGGAATCGATAAATTCGTCTTTGCCGTTTAATTTTTAAAATGTCCATTCGGAAGATCCAATTTTTCGTCACTTTTTCGTGCATTTCAGCCTGTATTCCACGAATAACGCGTATTATGTTATCCTGTAAGACTCTAATAGTGTTCGGCTTGTTCACATAGACTAACGACTTTATATAACCCCACAAGAAATAATCAAGAGGCGTTAAATCGCAAGATATTGGGGGCCAACTCACAGGGCCAAATCGAGAGATAAGCTGCTCACCAAATTCATCCCTCAACATACCCATTGCTTCATGAGCATTTTGGCATGTAGCATCGTCGTGATGAAACCACATGTCAACCCAGTTCAACTCAGTCAAATAGGGCAAAAAAAATTCCTTGTGGTTGAGTAACACAATCGGTCAATCGCTGAGAACGGCGACGAATTGATACACACTCTACGCATGCGGGTCGATGGTTTTATGTCCAACAAAGTAAATTTGGTGCAAAATTTGGAGATAACAGCACGAATTGTTAATTCAGCAAACGATTCGTATCAAACGATGCGCATTCGTCACAGAGCACGGATATTGACAATAAATTTTAACGATTTGCAATTGTTGCCCGTTTGTTAGTCTTCCCATGATGAAATGACAGAGTATACTGTACACTTTTCACTTTGACAGATGATGTTTGGACGCCATTACCAACCAGTGCTGCCAACCTGAAAAACTGAAATCTTAAAAAATCACCCTATAATTGTTTGTTGCTTAATAAAAGAGGTGACCAATATTCTTTTTGATTATTAAAATTTCTGAAATTCTTTTAATTTGTACATATTAAAATTTAATGGTATATGTACTCAGTAACATATACATACATATATCATCGTGTGTAAGATATACGCAAATGTGGCAAACTTCACTGTAAAAATAATATTTAATACAAGGCAGTATCATTTCCCGAAATAGGATACAACATGTGATTGTCAGTTTAAAATATTAATCAAGTTTGGTTTCATTTTTCTCATTTTTACATTTTTTCTCTAATATTTTAATACAAAAAGAGAATGTGTACATAATCCCAAATGTTTATGTTGAATGAGCGGTGGTTTTCCATTAACTTCAACCTATAATTAGATTCTGATGCCCTAGTAATGCCAGATTATTTTATGTTTTCATTTTGTAATGTTTATTAAAATTAGTGCAACTATTTTTCAAAGTAAATTAGGATCAATTGGCAAGTAGTGCGTGCATTACTACCTGCGAGTTTTCTGAATATTGCTCATTTATATTTCAAGATTTAGTGTTTTCAAAACCTTCGGTCTGGTAAGGCTGCCAGCTGTTAAATACCTGTCATCTGAAGTGTTATTTATTTAATGAAAGGTCTGCCATTTATGACTATGGAATGTTTAACAACCGAATAACGCGTAAAAATAGTTAAAACTACAAAAGTGGTGATTGAAAGCCCAATCGAACAAAATTTTCTTCACCGATGAAGCTCATTTCACACTCGGTGATTGTGTCAACATGCAAAATTTTCTCATATGGGGCTCCGAGAACCCAAAAGAGATGCTGAAAAACCATTGCATCCGAAAAAAGGAACTGTGTATTGGGCATTATGGTCTGGAGATATCATTGGGCCGTAGTTTTTCAAAAATGACACTGAAGTAAACTAAAAGGGTCCACTTCGGCAATTAATTCAGAGGCGGTCCTTTAAATGGCATTGTATTTGGTACATAATGGCAAGGACCAAGCATTATCATGAAATAAATGTTTCATCGAAATCATAGCTTTATACGTGTTTTATTTAACTTTATTTTGAAACCAAAAAGTGGATAACCCTAAATCATTCCCTCATTGTCGTATATTATAAAGGTTACGGGCAGTTGAGGAACAAAAATATAGTTTCCATTTCCAAATGTCTAAAGCAGAATTCAGTTGCCCTGCATTAATTTCAAAGAACAATGGTGAAGTTTTTAAAAGAGTTTAAGTGAAATGTAACAACTATACTGTTATCTTAGGGAGAATGTCCTCTGTTTTGAAATACACAATAATAATACTTAAATGGAAATTAGTTAAAAAAATGAGATAGTTCTTCTTCAAAATATTTGAAATGTTTGTTTCAGTGAAAATTTGAAACTATAACAATTATTTGAATATTTTTATTTTCAATTTTTTAAGTTCATTTTCGAATCAGTGCACTTTTTCCATAAGTGAAATGATTGAAAATTTACGTGGGCCAAAACAACATTGAAATGTTAACTTGTGTTACTGTCAAGCCAAAAGAGTAGTTTTCAAGCAATCTTAACTCTAATGTCAAAGTGTTACACACGTTTGCATGAGAAACTTCTGTGTTTTTTTTTTAAATTGCATCTATTGGCTTTAAAGCAATAACTTTTTGTAACCGCATTGAATCTGCCATTTCTTGCCACGTTTACAAGGCAAAAAGCGGAAGAGTAGTTATGCAAATTTCTGCTTATCTGCATAAGCAATTTTCTTTGATTTTTTTTTATTGAACTCGCAGATATTTTAGCAAATTCAAACTCATGGAAATCACTTTGAGTACACGGAAAGAAATTGTAGTTAAAAGAATAGGCTATACAAAAATATTAAGGTCGAAGCTGTAGCTAATGTGTCATACTTAGGTTATCCAGGTGATCATTAAAAATACAAAGCGTAGTAAAACGAAAACTCTTATTTTTGCATGACACTGAAGTCTTTATGTAACATTGTTTGAATGATTCGATTTAAGTTGGATATGCACTGTTTTGTTCAGAAACTCGTTGGTATTTTGAAAGTAATTCCATTATGCCTTTTGTCAATGCGGGGGGTTGATCGGACAGTGTTTTTATTACATGTGAAAGAGAATGAGAAAAACGGGGGCATTGGCGAGGTTTACCTTTTATTTTTGGAGTTTACAAAATGGAGTTTCTTTACCAAGCAGGGACCTTAAACGTTCAAATAAGTAGTTTATATATCGAGTGTAAAATGAGTACTGAAACTTGGGCGAGAGTTAGAAGACCGCTTTATTACACTGCTAGAATGGTGGAGTGAAAGCTCTTTTCTTAACCGTGCTGGGCGTGTACTTAAAAATTAAAACTTACAACTATCAGGGTAAGGTGCACGTAAACACCTTTCATGGAGACCTTCGTCTGTTTTGGCAAAAAAAAAAACTGGGGCAGACTATTCTCACAAGCTTCTCTTAAAGCGAATCTTTTTTTTTTTTTTTGCCAGCAAAATCATTTGCTATAAGCAAGACCATCACAGAGTGCCAGGTCCGGAATATAAGGTGAGGGCCTAAGAAAGTTTCACTGGAAGTCACTATCGATGTGTTTATCCCAGCCTTTGACCTGGTAGAACACAATTGCTATCCTATTTGGCCAAAATTGGCCTCTTCTAGGCGATTGCTTGTCTCGGATGGTGGAGTGGTTGATAGTTTAGTGAATTATGAGTTTAGCTGTAGAAGAGCAGCTTATAATGAGTTGAGTTTCATATTTATAAAGCCACCCATAAATTTGCTTTATTTATGTAACGTTATATTTTCTGTTGTTATGATGTTTTATCAAAATACTTATTTGGACGGAACAGCCATGCACACAAACTTTGGGTTTTGGGCAGATAACGATACTTTTGTTTTTGCAATAAATTTGTTTTTAGTGTGTTTCACAATTATAATGCCAAGTTCAATTAGTGAGTTAAGATCATTATTATTTTTGTAAAGAAGCGGTAAAATTCAGCAATAAAAAAGACATGCTGCGAGGAAAAAAGTTTGACAGATAATGAAACAAGGATGAGGGATGCAGTGGAAGAGAAATTGGTCGCAAACTGCATAAAAGCCATAGTCTCATTCAACATTTTTTGCGAGATACTGGCACTTATGGATCTACCTATAATAAATATGAGACGCATCTTATATGAAGCTCTGCCAATCCCACCAAACACACGGAAACCTCGTCCTGGCCGCCAATACTGGTTTAGCCGGCTTGGGCTTATCACGTTTCGCCCACAACCGTTTTCATAACCCCCGTTTAATCACCAGTCACCAGATGCTTTCGAATGGAATCGATTTTATTGTAATTTAGCAGAGATTCGCTTATGGAAAACTGGTCTATGAGATTTTTATGCGTTCATCGAATTTATTTTTTTATCCAGCCTTATTCAAATAATTAAAAACGATTCTCTACTCAAATTTTAATTTTCGGGCAATTGAAACAGTGATTATATGACGATTTGAACTGAGGATTATTATTAATTATTAATTTGCCACAATTGGCCTTCCAGTACCCGATAGATCTGTGACATTAAAATTATTGGAACGGAATTGATAAGGCCAAAAAGTGCTCACCGCAGGCTATTAAAATTTTAGGACCACAAACATTTTCACCCGCCCGGCTTGCTTTTTGACTTTTATCAAGAAGACGCAGTAAAATGGCATATTTTCTCATTGCTTTTGTATATTTTTTTTCGGCACAAGCTTAAACAATACCGATTCCAATAATCACAAAACTGTCTCAAAAAAACTTAATCAATTAACTGCAGTTATTTGAGTAAGAAATCTTAATGAGACTTAGCGTAACCTAATTGCATTTATACAGTGCAAAATATATATTGCTAAACCTGATAATAACATAATTTTCAGCAATCAAAAATAAATTGATGAACATTTTTCCGGATCATAACTGAATTTAATCCTTATGTGTCATTAAAAAATTTTAGCTAATTTTGAGTTATATTCTATGAATATAATTTTATAACATTACAATTTTTTTTTTTTTTTTTTGGAAAATTTATCTGTACAGCGAAACCAAATAATATTTTTCTCTGTATATTTACCAAATACTTCATGTCAATGCAGTATCTCTGTATTATATATAAATTGAATACGTCCTCATTTTATGCACTTTCAGCAGATTCCAACAAATGCGCATAATTTTGTATGCAAAATTTCATTTGCTGTGCGCTTGTCGAGTTCAGAATTCCTGAGTTGACTTGACTTGGTTATCTTGATATAACAACAAAACTCTGTTTTTTTTATTCATTTCTAATTCATCTCCTCTTTGTTCTCCTACTATTTGCGATGAAAGAGGAGTGTTTATGAACTCGTTTTAGAAATGGCATATCTGCGAGTGAATCATGTTGCAAATGGGTGTCAGTGTGCGTGTGACAACAATTGTTGCTGTTAATGCTGCCTGCCTGCCTGCCATCAGATGCAGCTGCATTTGATGCTCCATTGTTTTCGCTCTCTTATTTCAGCAACAGTTTCCATTGCTGTCGTATAATATCGTTGATGACATTTCTGTTATATACGACGAGCTCATATATTTTTCTATGCAAAAATTAGTTTTTACGACTTTCTGTTTATCTCTTTTGTTAACTGTTTCCACTTTTGTTTGTTTATTTTCATATCTCTTTTGCTTTTATTTTTATGACAAATGCATAAATATAAATCGTATTTTTATCGAAGTGATGCTTACTCGTATATAAAAAAATGCTTATGTATGAATGAGTATGAATGTATGTGAGTGTAGGTATGAGTGAGTAATGAAAGTGCCGCATATAGAATTTACTGTAAATCAATTGTTTCGTTGTTTGCTCCGATTTAGTCTGACTGGCAACTGCATAAAATGCATGGATATCATGTGATGAAGAAAATCCAATTATGGAAAATATATTTAAAAAAACGTATATTTATGTTATTGCTAAAGTTAGCGAATCCTTTTTGACTGCTTAGGGGCTAAAAATTGAACTTATAATTTTTGCTGGAAAGGTTTTTGTTAACCAAATGTAAGAATTTTTTTCTAAATTTTGATATTTATACACACACATATATTCACCAAATTTGAAACTATCATGTTCACTAAGCGTTACATAGGAGGAGACCATATTCAAAATTTGCTCTATAGCCTAAACCACTTCCATTAATTTCCTCTCTGTGGCTGAGAAAACTGTGCCACAGTTTTGGTCATAATGACGGAAAAAATGCTTAGTGTATTGGACGATTCAACTTACACACATTTGTGACTGAAGAACACAAAGCTTTCAGCAAGTCATTTTTTACCAAACGAAGTAGGTCATTTTACACCATTTTGCACAGAGCGACACCCTCTCATGCGACCTCATCAACATACTGTTGTAGGTGATTATGGCAAACATGCAGTTGAGACCACTGATTCCATTTTTAATAAAAGCCATATGCGACAATGACATAGACATTTTTGGCAGAAATCTACGAGATGTTACTGCAGCCTTCTCAAGTACAAAACGATGTAATTTGTTATCTTGTACTTTTTTCATTCTTAATCTTATAGTTGTGGAACAATACTTTTTTGTGAAAACAAATTACTTCATTTTGGCCTCTTTTACTTTTTTCGTTCTCAATACTTGTTGAACAACACTTTTTTGTCAAACACTTTTTGTCGTTCTTACTGTTTGTGGTGGTGGATGTATTCATGAATATTCATGGTGGATAAATTCATCTAACTGCGAATAAAACTAATAATGTCAATTTGAAGATTAAGCAAAAATTACTACTTGTGGGTGGATTTTGCTACCGGCTAGATGAGCGATTTAATGACAAAACCCTCTCCGGCTAAACAAAAATTCAATAATACCAAAAAATATGAACCACAATCCTAGGTTATGACACAAGTGGATAAATCAGTGTTTGGAATCGTAGAGAAAAATACTCCAAAAGAATATAAGGACCCATCATCGTTAATGGAGAGTATCGCCATCTCATGAACTATGGGTTTTATGTGACATATATGAGCATGTGGTCAAGCTGACCCACATTGTATGAATGCCTCCGAACTCTGCACCACGGAAGGTTTTCGACAACGAACTCTACGTGCAGCGCAGAAGAGGTCGAGTCGAATTTCCCTAAAAACAGTTTTATAGAAATACTCTAAAAACTTGTAATGACGAATTGAATATGAATCTCAGAATGCCGAAGCGCTTGAAATTATTTTCCACGTGCGACGTAATGAGTAAGAATACCTATTTTAGTCGTCATATAGAAAGAGAAACATTCTGTTTAATGTTATTACTCAAAAGATATTTCATTTCTATGAAGCCTTTTTAGTGGATTCTAAAAATTTCTGCATTTAAAATACCTCAGCTCTCGGTGATGGCTGTGCAACATTGTTATACATTTCTGCTTGTAGGGGTGCATTAGGAATTACCTCAATTACTTTTCAAATGACTTGCATTAAGTCATCCAAATTTGTTGGTTTTATTTTCCAAAAAGCCTGTTTCCAACAGAAACTAGGAACGACCTCTTACACCGACGAGAAGTTTAAGGGCGATCAGTTTTTTACTTTGTTTATTTATTTGTTTATTGAACAAAGAATTTATTTGAAGTTTTGTGTCGTATGCCGATTCTATGAAAATATTACAAAAGGCTTGCTGTGAATCGAATTTATCAAAAACACGTGCGTATGAGTGGTACAGGTCATTAAAGAGCAATCGAAATGTGGTGGACGACTTGCCTCACTCTGGTCAGGCGTCAACGTCTTCAATTGAAGTTAACATCGACAAAGCGGGGAAATGGGAACGAGAGGTCTGAGGAAAAAATTTATCTCATAAATCAATTCCTAACATTTTCACTCAAGCGCGTTTTAGGAATTTTACAATTCATTTGTATGGCAACTGCAACTTCATATCCCGAATCGATGAAAATATTACAGAAGGCTTGCTGTAAATCGATTTTATAAAAAAACACATGCATATTAGCAGTACGGTGCACTTAAAAGCGGTCAAGATACGGTGAAAGATTGACCGTGCTCTGATTGGGCATCAACGTCTTCATGTAAAATCCCCACTTGCCCCATTGATAAAGCGAGCTAATGGGGACTAAAAAATCTGAGAGAAAACAAACCTCTGAACTTTCGCTGCCAAACGAATCAACTCCTAAAATTACACACGTCTGTTTTTGGATAAAACGTGTTGCCCTCTGCGAGTTTTGAAAGATCCGATTTATTTCAAAAGCTCAATATCGTAAAGGTCGCTCAGGTCGAGTCAATTTCGATCAAACTAAAATGGATTATAACAGGTAATGAGACATGATAAAAATCTAACATGGAAGCCAGCCGACAACCTTTGGAGTAGCGCTTTTTATCTCAGCCAAAACTGAATAAATTAAATTAAAAATCAACTTTGTGTTAACTACTTTCTCTGATTATCGCAGTGTTATGCACTCCGAATTCTTATCAGAAAATCAGGTGTTATGTAATGAATATAATTTAGGCGTTGTGCGATGTTTGAGGGAGAAAGTTCGAAAAAAGAGCCAGATTTTGTGTAAAAGAAAAATCATAGATTTTGCACAACCATAAGGTTATCATTGTAAATGAATTTCTGAGCAAAAAAATCATTAATTATAATCAAACTACCACCGTATTCAAATGATATGATTCTGGTTGGCTTTAACCTTTCCAAAACTCAAATTGCTACTAAGAGGCATCCGTTTTTAGTAGATAGAAGATGTAAAAGGGATACTGTAGCGAGAAGGGAAGTCTTTTTTTGGAAAATTTGTATGAAATGTGTTGTGATAATTGGATTATTCGTTGGCACAAATGTGTCATTTCGCAAGGGCTCTACTTTGAAGACGACATAACAAATTTAAAAGAATAATAAACATTATATGATTTATTGATAAATTCCCAGTACTTTTTTTGACAGAATGCAAACTGATCCGCTGAATTATAGCCAATCTATTTTGTTCGCAAATATTACACACTGAATCCGAATCCACTTTAAAAATGTCCTTGATTTTGTAATTTTTGAATAGCAACACCAACTATCTATGTGTTTTGTTGCTTTGTGTACGTACCAGCTACGTACAATACTCACCTAAGAGATCTTAATAATTTAATTTAATTTAAATGTCCGCAGGACATTTGCGGACATTCCAGTTATTGCGAGTAATGTTGCCTGCCCCAATTAAACTATCTAATTGGTTTGGACTGAATTGAACGGTTATTGCAAAAAAAGTTAATTAGAAATTAATATCTGGTTTAAGCAACTAAGCATCCATCTATTTTAATAATTAAAAATTTTCCATTACGTTCATTATTTATTACAGAGTTTTATAGCGAAACGAATCGATTAATTGGCTTTCTCTTTTTTCATTCTCTTTCTTTGCAGTCACAGAAAAAGAAATCAGACAATGGTAAGTTCTAACACAATACTAACAAGTATTTTCCTATTTTATTTGTTTTCTACTTTATTCGCATTGCGCTCATACTCCGATGATATAATGGCTTCTTTAATCTACACAAACAAACGTAAATCCCTGTTTCTTCAATGCAGGCATAAAGGATTTCTAAAAGACTGTCCCAATGGTTTACTCACAGAGCAAGTAAGTAAACAGTTTTAATGAAAATATCATTGAATTGTTGTCGTCGCCGTCACAGTGCTCAGCGTAGCAAGATGTGGTGCACAATAAGAGAAGATTGGTTTTAAACAAGATAAAATTTGGAACTCTCAAGATAATAAAAAGTTAACTTAAAATAAACTACTTAAAATAAACTACCAATACTATTACGTTAACACAAATGTAGACAAAAACGTATAATGCAATACCACCGCTCTCATCTTGTCGAATACTGTAGGATATTTTTTACTATGTTCTGGCCACTGATTTATTTCGCACATAAAATTGCAATCGAAAGTTTAATGATCATCTATGGGAATTTCTGCAATGAGAATAGTTGGAAAATCTTAATGTTCCTCAGGACTTTTCGTTCGACGATTGTATTTACAAAAACTGATAAATTAACAAAAGTCCGAAAATAGGGGGAAAATAATAAAAGTCGTCTTATCATTTAAATGTAGTGTTCAAAAGCAAAAACTCTCCAATTTTAGGGGGTTTCTAAGGGGATAGGAAAAATTGAAGGCAAAATATGGTGTCAAAATGTTTTGCAAACTAGCTACAATAACAAAATCTTTAGTATGAGTAAGGCATAGCTAAAAAAAAACGTCCGATCGTCAGTACATATGATTTTTTAAAAATGTTGGCCGATATTGAAGCGCCATGAAACATACTGAGTTATCGCGCAACTGAGTTATCGCTGTTTTTTTTTATATAAAAATTTAACTTTGTTATAAACACATCTTTAAAAATGATTCATTGAATGTATTGCCCACCGCTAGCTACTATTTGTTCCCATCTTTCTGTCAAAGCTCGAATTCCATCGCGATAAAACTCTTCATCTTTTGAGGCTATCCAGGAATCTAGCCATTCCTTGATGTCGTCATATGAGTGGAACTGCTGTCAGCCAGATGGTGTGCCATCAAACGGAACAAGTGATAATCAAACGATGCAATATCTGCAGAATATGGTGGTTGAGGTAAGACTTTCCATTTCAGCGTTTCCAGGTAGGTTTTAACAGGTTTGGCCACGTGAGGCCCACCATTGTCATGCTAAAGAATCACTTTTTGCACCTCTCCGTGTGTAGTGAGCATTTACCGCGCAGAGCTCGGCTCAATCGCAATAATTGAAGTCGACGGTGATCTCCAGTGGTGGTTTTTGCTGGATTTCAACAACTAGTAATAAATAACACCGACCTGGTCTCACCAAATACAGAGCATAACCTTCGTAGCGTAAATATTCGGCCGACTTTCCCATGACTTTCTTTTCTTTTAATTGCTGTAATGAATCCATTTTCCATCACCCGTTACAATACGATAAAGAAACCCCTTTCTTTTTTGTCACAGAAGCAGTTGTTCACAGGCGAAAAAAACTACGCTTAACCTCTCTTGGATTCAACTCATAAGAAACCCAAGTTCTTTGCTTTTGAATCATTCCCAACACATGCAATTGCTTGGAATAGCTTGCTATAATACTATAGCAAGAGCAATTCAGTGTCTTTGAAGGTTTTTCGTCTTTCTTCACGCAAACGGTGGTCGACTTCAAAATCACCGTCTTTAAAGCGACTTAACCAATCTCGACACGTAGTTTCACTTAAAGCAGCATCTCCGTAAACGTTGTGAAGCTCTTAATAAGCTTCATCCACTGTTTTCTTCGATTGAAAGAAGAAAATCAATACTTCCCGCATATGAAGATTATGTAGCACAAAATCATACATATTCACACAACCAAATGAATATGAATACTGTGTCGAGGCGGTCTATCACTTAGGTTATGGCAGAGTGGACTAGCACTTACAACTAGCGCCATCTGTAGGCAAACAGCGGGAATTTAGTTGCGAACCTAATATATGAAGGGAAGATCCGGATCAGAGAAATTCAGTTCTTATTGAGTCTGCATTTCAGCGGTGGTCTGGGTTATATTGATTTTTTGGTAGTTGGTCGAGTTTAGGATTGCGTCTTATTGATATAAACTTGCTGCTTCCGAAAACCACACATAAAAAAATTCTGTAGGGTCAAACTCTACGATCTTGCGGCAATTTTATGCTACTTCTTTGATCATACACTCAAATCACCGTCCGCTGTGTGACACTTAGCGTTGTACAATTTGGGCCAAAAGATATTGACTATCATCGATCTATGGCACTCGATGTTGAAGGTGCTGGGTCCACCAACAACGTTTTCTAAGAAGTATGGGCCAATGACACCTCTGCCTCGAAATCTGCGCCAAATTGCAAATTTTTGTGGATATATTAGCACCTAGTGAATCTCATGTGGGTTGGCATCGTCTATTGTATATGTATATGACAATTTTGTTTGTTAACACAGCAATTTACCTAAAAATAATCTTCATTTAGAACTAGAAATAATTTTTCGTTCTAAAATTGGCGTTTCAAATGCCAGTCAACGAAAAACAGATTTGTGTATGGGTACTAACTTCGAGTTGAATGTCGTACCGCGGCAGGAACAAATTCTGACGCAAAATTTGACAAGCTGAAGCTTGAAAAAGTCCGAGTTCCTGTACATGGTTATAGTGGCAATTTATTGCTTGCATCGGACGGTTTCTCGATGCGTTCTGTTTTTGTCCAACGGTTGGAGTTGAAATGAAATTTATTTTTTTTTTATACATTAATTGCTTTATTTTGAAAGCCATCCAAGATATCCAAGAAATAGCCAGGTAAAATTACATTTAAATCAAATGCATAGTAAAATGAGTATCCGGAAATATTTTACAAGAATCGATTAAAATTCATATTTTGAAAAGTTTTTACCTTTCTACATTAAGTTAATAATATTTTGATAATATTTCTGTGGTCACAATCCATAACAGCCTAAGTCTGTTTTTCAATATTTTCAGTACAGGAGTTTAAAGTTTTGAATCTTCACTGAAAATCAGGAGAATGTGTTTTTTGGAAAACTTTGCTACAGATTCCAAGGAAATGAATTTCTTTACTTAGTTGTTAACAAAAAATAGTTGTTTATTCTTGCAGTCAAAAGATATTATCGAAAAAGACACTTAGGCTCTTATGAATTGTTGCACGAAAGAAAGACAAAAAGTTCAAGTTGAGTTAAGCTATTATTCCAGATTAAATAACAACTTTAAGTTTGGAGAAAGACCTTAACTCAATTTATGTTTATCATAAAACGAATAAGAGCTTAACTCAAGTTAGGAAAATAAAATTGTTTCTTTATTTTTTTGGATTAACGACTTAAGTTGATTTAGGCAATGATGAAAAAATAATGTTTATATTTGTTGTAATCCTAAATTGACTTAGGCAGTTATGCCAAAACAGTCATTTAGAAAAATAACTTAAGCTATTAGGTTTTTTAGAATTAATTGCCTTCCTAGAGGAGATAAAAACATGAAAAATTTAGAGCAAATACATTTAGATACGCTGAATACGATGGTGCTAATAACTCAATTGTGTCCTAACTCGAGTTAGGCTGTTACGGGTTGTGACCACAGATTTTAATATTTCATAATATTTTAGCAAAAATATTTTATTTATTTAACCATGTCGATCTATCGTTCTGTCCGTTATAACTATTCTATTAAAATTATTCCGAGATATGCAGGTGAACAACCTATCAAAGATTCATTGCAACAGGGTTATCAATATAAAAGTCCACGAAAAGCTTACAATCATACTCTTTCTCTATGGCTATGTGTTGCGTATAGGCTTCGATACGATTTGCCAGATTATGATTATGATGATTATGATGGCAGTTCCTTCTCTATATCAGATGGTTTCTAAATACGTCCTGTTTTAGTGCACGGTGGAGTTCATTTGTAGTTTTTCACCTTTCGTATATTAAGTGTTCTACTCCAAAAGCTGTCCAGCGAAATGCTTGTCCATTTAATAGAATGTGTAAACGAAACTATTTTAAATAAAGTGTACTACCTTTCAATATTAAGGTAACGGAAAATGCAAAATTTCAGCAGAGTTGGGAATGTTTATCTGTTTAAAATTAGTTTTTGGTACTCAAGATTTGTTTAAAATCTTATGCTGTTTTGACGACGACAACACACAATTTGAAAACTATTCCAAAGTCAATTTTTTTTTTCTCAGAACAAAGTAAAAATATATTTATGTAATACTAATAAAAACTTTACTATTTTCTCTCTTATCTTCCCTTTTTTCTTTTCTTTTTCCACTTTTTCTTTTTATTTCGCCTAATTGTACGCGGCGGATGCTCTAATGGCTATTCAACGATTTGAACACGAATCGATATTTTACAACTGAATTTGGATCGAATATGACGAAATTTTCTTTGGAAAATATTTATCTATGGAATAATTTAAAAAAATGTTTTTATTTTTTTTTTTTTTTTGTTTGCTGTTAATGGGAAAACTTTTTTGTTTGCTGGATTTAAAAAAAATTCGTATTGTGTTCGTGTTGGTATATCCTCTTTTCTGTTATCATCAATTCATGCGGGTATGCGTGTGTGTGTGTGTGTGTGTTTTTTTTTTTGTTGTGTGGAACAAATCAAATCCGAAAAAATAAAAAAAAAATCTATATGTAAAAACGCTAATATGTATTACCATATCAAAATGTGCGACATGTTTGATTAAATGAAATGTTGCCACTGAAATGGCATGAAATGTTGTCTATTGCCTTTCTTTGTGTTTGTGTGTTTATATGTGACTGTGTGTGTGTGTGTGATTATGTTTGTTTTGCTCGACTGTCTTCAACTGTAATTGTGGTTGACTGTCACTATTTGTGTGTGTATGTGTGTTATTACTCCGACTGTTTCTTATGATCATGGCAATGCTGTCATTTCCGTACTTTGCTAATGTAACCCATGACGCCATTGCCTGGCATTTTGGGGCGCCACTATATGTTGTGCGTTTGTTTTTTTTTTTGTGGTCTTTGTACCAAAACAAAACAAACCAACGCTACATATGAATATGATTTGGCTTCGATTTCATGATTTTTTTTCCTTTTCTTCTTGGCTTATGTACGTTGTTGTTTTTATCTGTTGTGTCATAAATTATTTCTTTAATTTTCCTTTGCCTTCAATGTATAATTTCATTATTACTCTTTAAGGGTTTTATTAAAATCTACAAACAATTTTTCCCCCAAGGAGATCCCAGTAAATTTGCCTCTTTAGTATTCCGGGTATTCGATGAGAACAATGTAAGTATCCCTCATGTACGCTGCTCTAATAAACGAATAAAAATTTATTCTATAATAACACATCCCATCATACCACTTCCAAAAACTATTTCCTTAATCTGTGTACCATTTTTGGTTCATTAGTAATTCTCTTTTATTTTTGCATTTATAGTGTAATTTATTTAATAATAGTCAATGTAAGAGGATTTAGTAAGCAGACACCGAGAAAATTACTTAATTGATAGTAAGTGAAATTTCAACTGTAGACTCAGGTGCAGGCTGGTTATTTCGTATTTATTAGCTTCAGCAGTACAGCAAATGCTTGCTTGAAATTGTCGGGTAAATATCGAATGAAATGAAAATGCGACCAGTAAGCCCCATCTGCCCTTTTTGATGATGTCTCGCGATGCTTTTATTTGAATGGTTCATTTTAATGAATAATTTCAATATGATGAAACTATACTTTCAGCTGGTTATCCCTTGATCTCCAAACTTACTCACTGCGCGAATTGTTAACATGTCTCTAAGAAAGCGTGGCTGGGAATCCCGACGAAATACGAGAGCGGTCCCAAAACTAGCCGAATTAGCAAATAAGATACAAAAACGAAGGAGACAAATTTTCTTTATCCTCTAACATAACCTCCTTTCAGCTCGATAGACTTTTTCCAGCGACATTCAATAGATTATATGCCCTGCTTATAGTAAGAACTGTCAAACTCCTTAAAACAGCCATCCACCACAGACTCCACCTCTTCGTTGTTGGCGAATATTTTTTTTAATAAATTATTTACTACAATTTAATAAGTAACTGTAATTTTGTTATAATATCGCCTCAGTGCCAGATTGGCTTTATAAAGGCTAAACGGCAACCAAAATCATTCATGTAATACTACCATAACAAATATTAACATTACGAGGTGTGTTCAAAAAAATATGGTGAATTTTCATTTTTCCCAAAAAATATTTATTTATTCATAAATTTCTATTTTATCTTCTTCAAAGTAGTCCCCCTCAGATATAATACACTTGTACCTGCATTTTTTCCAATCCTCGAAGCAGTTCTGCTATGAACTTTTTGGTATGTCCTTGAGCTCTCTCAGCGATTCGGTTTTCATCTCCTCAATCGTTGCAAAACGCCGTCCTTTCATGGGTCTCTTCAATCTTGGGAACAGAAAAAAGTCGCAGGGTGTCAAATCTGATGAGTACGGTGGCTGAGGCATGATAACGATGTTGTTTTTGCCCAAATAATCTCTCACAATCAAAACTAAGTGAGCAAGTGCATTATCATGATGCAAAAGCCATGAATTTGTTTTCCACAATTCCGGGCGTTTTTTTCGTATTGCTTCACGCAAACGGCACATAACTTCAAGGTAATATTCTTTATTTACCGTAAGACCTTGTGGTAAGATCCACTACGCCATGGTAATCGAAGAAAAAGTGAGCAAAACCTTGACATTTGGTCGCAACATTGGCTTGCTTTCTTTGGTTTCGGCTCTCCTGGACTCTTCCATTGGAACGACTGGGCTTTGGTTTCGATGGCATAACCATACGAGTATACCCATGATTCGCCAGCAGTTATGACCCTTTTAAGCAAATCTTAATCATCGTTTACATCATTCAACAATTCCTGAACGATGCTTATGCGACTTTGTTTTTGGCCAAAATTCAGCAATTTTGGAACGAAATTCGCTGCCACACGCTTCATGCCCAAAATTTCCTAAAAAATATTGCATGGAATGAGCAAACCAATATGCCGACATCCTCAGCAACGTCTCTAATTGTGATTCGACGATTCTCCATAACAGTTTTCTTCACTTGCTCAACATTTCCATCGGTTGTTGACGTGCTGGGGCGTCCAAAGCGAGCGTCGTCATTCACATCTTTTCGACCTTCTGCGAAAAGTTTGTACCACTGTAAACATTTGTTTGACTTGTATCGCTGATATGTTCTACAACATTTTTCTTGTATAATTTTACGGTATTAATATTAACTTCCATTTAACGTCAGTTGAATAAATTCAGATTTTTTCCTTTTTTTTTGACAAATTTCCACCAAGCCTAAACATACATAAGAAAATTTGATGAGATCAGAAAAAAAATTATGTCCGCCACTGTCACTCGCATGGGATTGTTTGTGTATTCCAATTAATTTACTCGCATTTACATTTATAAATTGTTTACCAGACTACACTGTACCACCGCCACCACCCGACACGGTAGCCAGAAATTTCACGCTTAATTAAACATTTGACTCTGCTGGGGAATAATTTACGTGGCAACATATGCTAATGATTGTTTACATACCCCACGACTGTTGGCCGCGCAAGGGATTTAATTTACAGAAATTTCAGCCTGGAGAATATTTATTCGAAGGCCAGGCAGTACGATGGCCTCTGCAGGGTTTGTTTACAGTGCAACTGCCGTCTGTTAGGTGGGATGTAAAGAAAAATGTTGATGAAGCAAAAGGCAGATGTATAATGTAAAATAGTAATTTTGGCGCTAATTATCGATATTTACAAGGTTGCATTGCAACCTTTGCATTTTGTCGAAATCAACTAGGGTGGCATCGCTATATACAATACGTATTTATAGGGTGGACCATAGCGCGGTTTATTTCTGAACTGTGTGTAGTTTTAACACTGACAGCTATTTCCGTGCCGAACTAGGGGCAAGAACGAACTGCCGTAATTCAGGGTTTTGTAATAAACACACTTCCGTTTGATCAACTTTGGGAAATATTGGGAACATATCTCCAAAAGGGATAGTGCTTGAATGGTATATACAGGGTGGCCCAAAATGACCAAAGTGGTGTGAATTGTTTATAACTTTTTATTTAAGACATATTTTTTTAATTTTTTTTTCTTTAAATAGAGTAAATTTATGGGGACTATTTTTAGATTAGTTATTAAAAATGATATCCCACAAGTGGTGGCCATTTTCCATGACCTTTCGCAAAATTTCCGGTGTTATGTTGTTAATTTCGTCTCGAATATTGGATTTTAATTCGTCATTTGTCCCGGGCTTATTAACATAAACTTTCCCCTTTAAATAACCCCAAAGGAAAAAGTCTGGAACGGTTAAATCCGGGGAACGCGGAGGCCAATTAAAAATGCTTGTACGCGAATTTATTCTTTCACCAAATATGACGCGTAAAGGAGCCATTATGGCCCTCGCAGTGTGCGCTGTGGCTCCATCCTGTTGGAACCATATTTGCGGATGGTTTTCCACGGCTGGCCTTACAAAATTTTCCAACATGGCCCGATATCGATCAGCATTGATGGAAATGGCAACACCTCGTTCATTTTTAAAAAAATATGGGCCAATGATCCTTTCTGAAGAAACACCGCACCAAACAGTACACTTAACTGGGTGTAATCGTCGTTGATGAAGTACTCTCGGGTTTTCCGTAGCCCATATCCTACAGTTTTGCTTGTTAACGAACCCATTTAATTGGAAATGGGCTTCGTCACTTTTTGCTGGAAATAAATTGCATAGTCAAGTCGTTGCTGGTAATCTGTCGGTTTCAATTTTTGGACAATTTGAATTTTGTATGGAAACATTCTTATGCTATGCAAAATTCGCTGCAGCGACCCTCTTGCGATGCCAAGTTGTGTCGAACGTCTCCTGGTTGATGTTTGTGGATCCTCCTGAATCCTCTCCTGTACCACTTGAATATTGTCATCCGTGTGCACCGTTCGTCATCTGCCAGTACCAGGAAGGTTCCTTACTGCTCCTTGTTCTCGAAAATTTGCAACAAGACGGTTTATTGTTGACTGAGAGGGTGCAACCCGCACATTAAATTGACGACGGTATGCACGCTGAGTCAACACAATAGACCGTTGATTTACAAAGTAAATTTCAACGATTTGGGCACGTTGTTCAGTTGTGTATTGCTCCATTATAAATTCTCCAAGTCTTCCTTACAAAATACTAAAAAGAAAAGAAAAAAAAATTTATAATAAAGAAGTTATGAGGAATTCACACCACTTCGTTCATTCTGGGCCACCCTGTATTTGAAGAAATCGGAAAACATTTTTTTCGGACTAAACAGAAAAATAGGTATGACCGCTTAGATACTTGGAATGTATTGGTTTGTTTAAAGAGGTTGGATCTTTTTTTCCTTAAATTGTTATTTCGATGAATGTGGAGCACATGGTATGATAAACATTTTTTGATGAGAAATTGAAAATATGGACCTAAACGACCAACCGTTCCTTCTCAGAGTCAATTTTTCCTCTTTATTTCGGAATTGAAATATCTTGTAATAGTTTCAATGACGAGGCCACAGAAAATTTGAATACGAGTACACACCTCTAGTCTCATTGCTTTCGCGTTAAGTCAAGGCATTCGCATAAATCGGTATGAAAAACATATTTATCGTTGATATAATTTTTGGATATTTGATCGTTCAAATGCTTAAACAGCGGTACGAGGTGTCTAAGTCTCTTATCAATACTATAAGTCTACATATATATCCGAGTTCATATCACAGTTTTTGCGTGGCATTCACTTCTACTTGTAGCATCTCCCGAATGGTGATAATATCAGGAATATCCATTAATCGAATAGAAGCAATATCTCCTTGAAGAGTGCGGACATACCCAAAATCATTGACCTTATGTTGTCTGAGGAATCGTAACAATTAGAGGATTGTAAAGGGTAGCGCATAAGTAACGTTAACGGCGACTATATTGAATGCGTTCTTGTGCATCATTTGGTTTTAACTCGTGAAACAATTGCATCTTATATGGGAAAAGATGTAACATATGTAAAATTCTTTGCAAAATAGCCTAGACATCTCTAACTGCTGAGAACGTCGCGTGGTGGAAGTTTCGGGGTTTTCCTCAATACTTGCTTGCACTTGAGCAATGGTCACTTCATTTCGAACTGCACGAGGTCTTCCAGCACGCGGAAGATCACAGACAACCCCTTGTTGCCCAAAATGTTGAACCAATCGGTAAATTGTTGGAGCGCTAGGAGCATTTCGAACATGAAAGAAATTTCGATATGATCTGAATAATCGAATACTGACTTTCAAAGTAAAACTGAACAATTTTGGTTCTTTGTTTTGTGCTGAACGTATTCATCATAATTTTCCCAAGTATTATTTAGTTAATTCTGTAAAGAGACGAAAAAAAGACTTAAACAAAAAATGTATTCACCGATCAAATCTTAGCGTCACTTATGCGCCACCCTATATTGTATTATTTTTTGGGCGTTCATAAAAATGAGCGGCTTATTTGGTTTTCCCAATTAATCGTAGTGTTATGGCAGCCATCGATAACTGGTATACAAAAATGTATTTCTAATAGCGGACGCTGCTCACTTGTGCAAAAGGCATCGATATTAGCTTGTCTCTTAGGTTACCCAAACGTCATTTTTGAACAAGTTTCTTTGTATTTAATAGGCGGTCTATGGGTGAGCTTTACGCGTTCAGTGGAATTACAAACATTCTAGTTTTGGAATCAGTGAATGGGAACTACCGTTTAATATGTATTCGCAAGACCAACCAAGGAAATAAATGCATCCAAGGAAGCAGATATTCGTTCATGACATTTTATGATAGAAGAGTGGTGAAAAATTCCGTAATCACCTGAGAAATTTACATGGGGTTGTCATAGTAGAGAACCACTCTACATATTCTTGAGTGTTGATGAAAATTGAAATCTTTGATTGCAATTTTTCATTACTAAAAAGAGTTGAGTTTTGTTTCATTGAAAAGTACATTTACTAGTTTCAAAACCGCTAGTTTGGCAAGGTTGTCAGCTGCGAAATTCTTGTCACCTGAAGTGTTATTTATTTAGTGAAACGTTTGCCATTTACGAATATGGATCGTTTAACAGGCGAAGAACGCACAAATATAGTTAAACTTACTGCAAATGTGTTGATTCAAACGTGGGCTTTCAACCAAAAAAATGTTTTCCAGCGATGAAGCTCATTTCTCAATCGGTGACTACGTCATTAAGCAAAAGGTGATTGTGAAAAAGCCATTGTATGCGTAAAAAGTGACTGTAAATGGAAAATTACTGAAAAATAAAAAAATGTTAAATGAAAATGACGCTGGAGGGACCTTAAAAGGATCCACTGCTGCACCAATACAGGGCCAATAATTGGGCCAAAATTTTGCCGGGAGAAAATTTGAATTTGCTATGTAATTTGGATAATATATCATAATATTATTATTATTATTATTATTATTGATAACATATTACAGATGACTCTTGAAGGATATTTTTAATATGTTAATATTTTTTTTTTTTATTTTGCCTACAAATTTTGCATCATTTCGATAGCTATTATATATTCAACAATAACCAGTGTCTTCATTTCATTTTGCTGGGGCAAGCCAATGTTCATCCATCTCAATTTATGGTTAAGTCATCATTGATTATTACCGCAATCTATGTTGTCATCGTCCCATTCAAATGACAATGAAAATACAACTATCATGTTTACGATAAATGAAAAATAAAAATGAATGCTTCCCTTTGCAATTGTTGTAACAGATAAATCATTATATGTTATCCTAAATTCGCCAATTCATCTTGTGGAACCAATTCATTCAAGGTCTGGGCGATAAAAACAAATGACGTGGACACATTGAATAAGAGTGCACGTAATGAGCACAATTCAAATGTTAATCCATAACAAATTGTATGACATTCAATTCGTTATCTGGCCTATGACATCTTTGTGTCCATTCTATCATGGTTACCACATTTGATTGTATAACAACAACGACGACAACAAAAACAGCAACAACAAAAGCAATAATATTTTGCAACATTTTGAGTCAATAGCAGCAATTTAAAATTAAAGAAACGAATGATTGTCTTTATATGCTGTACATAAGTGTAAATAGTTCTTCAAGAGTTAAGACCCCACAAAGTATTCTCCCTAATAGGTATTTAGTTTAGGTGCAGTTTTTCTCGTTTACTTCAAATTTGAATGTCTTTCTGCTAAACGAGGAGTCGAATCAAATACCATAAGCTCTTTATCACGAATCTTTTATATCCAATTATTCGTTTAATGGCGTAAAGTGGAAATCCCCAGTGAGAAAAGGAAGATAGTATTGGATTTTTACTTCCGCTAGTTCCTATTGATTTCTGCCACGAAACATATTGGGGTAGTTTAATACGTGTGTATTATAATGCTTCTGCATTGCAGTAGTGTGTAAACGTTTTGCTGATTTTTAGTCACTTCCGTTTTATGCTTCACATCCGCTTCTCAATTTCGTGGTACATGCTTTGTGCCCTGCTAAGTGTGTGCGTTCTCTATATTTTTTTCTTTCGTTTTGACTCCTTCATTCATAGTAGTTCTCCCTGCGGTGTTTTCTTGATTTATGATTTAATTTTACTCGCAATTCACCAAATAATTACACGGTTTTAGTAACATTCATTTAGGTTTCTTCCTCATTTGTAAAAGTCATAGTATGGGGGTAGCATAATGAGTTTAGCCAATGTGTAGTAAACGTAATAGCGGCCGATAAGGATTCTCCACGTTGTTAGATATATTGAAGCTCCAATAAATCATTTTTGATGTTATTATGAGAGTAAATTCATATGAGATTATTATTAATGAAAACAGAATTTGTTGAATTTGCACATTTCACATAGCCGGGGAGGGGAAAATAAAACAGCATAATAGGTGCTAAATGGTATTAGAATATTTAACAGACTAGAATAATAATAAATTTAAATTTGTGACAACCATCACTCCAAAGGGGTTCTTTTCTCTATACGCTGGTTTAACGACACAATTAACAAAAAAACTCGCACTAAATTAGATAGAAAACATACCTCAAATAAATATACCAAATCTACTTAGTACTAATAAATCTTACTTGAAATTTGTAAGTGAAGCTAAAACTGGCAAGGTTCAAGCATTATAATGAGATAAAAGTTTCATTGAAATCACTTCTTATGCTTAGATTCAATCCTTTTATCCTGGACTGTATATCTTGTGTCGCTGGTTCAAATCCGGCTCGAAGGACCACAAAATTAAGGATGTCTGGTTCGGCAGGAACCTCAAGAGATTTATAAAAGTATAAAAAAATAGCGGGGATTAGCTTTCGCTTCCAAAGTTTATTAGAGATTATACCTTGAATCAAATACAGGATTATGTGTGCAGGCAAACTTGCCTTATACGTATGGGGGGAGTATCAGAACCGACTTGAGCAAATCAAATAAATTCTCTAATAGCTCAGTCGACTTAAAGTTTACTCTAGAGCACTCAATCTCATTACAATTGAGAGCTTTACATGTAGACGTCTCAATTGCAGTGGAGATGATAAATTCAGGATTTAGAATTTGCAAACGTGCTCATTATCAGCTAATCGCCACAAATCTTACACAGTTATAATGGCAGGCCATCGTCGTGTTGGTTTGAACTCGCTTTGGATTACGGGTGATCAATCGCTGCATTTCTAAAAAACATAAATTAGTACAAAAACACGTATTGAATTAGGTTGAAAACTTACTCCATACAAATATATCAAATATACTTAATACTAACAAATCGTACTTGAAACTTGTAAGTGAAGCTTAAACTGGTACGTTTTAGTTCATGTCAGTATGTGCGAAAATAGTGCGTTCTTAAAATAAGTTCGTACTTAGAGCAAGTTCGTCGAAAAATTTTCTTACTTGTTTTAACCAGCCTGTACTCTTGTGCCACAGAACGACCTATCCCATGAAATATGGTGTATAACTCACAATTTAGCAGTAGCATATCTTTTGCTTTGCTATGCAGCTCCAACCGGTGAGTTTGGCTGGTTACGTGGAGATCAGGAGGCCCCGGGACTGTGTTCCAGCCTGATCATTTGATGTAGGATCCCTAGTGCGAGCATCACGTGGGTTGTGGTTGATATCAAAATCGCTGGTAGAGACTTTGTGCTCGAATGTGGAGTTGCTTTGCAACCGGGTGCTACAGACCCATAGAGTAGCAGAGATAGTAAGATAGACCCCATCTATGGCAATAGAGATTATGTTTCATACTAGCATAATCAATTTGGTACCTCCTGACTGCAATAAAGGGCTAACAATTGCGGTAGAACAAAAATGGTCAGCCCCTTTTCCTCGATAATCCATGTTTTACTTAGCTACCCCAGAGGCCTTCGGCAATCGCATTGTAATATGTCCAGTGTGTCGTACACCGTGTGTAAGGCCTTCCACGGCGAGACTAACGTAAAATCCTTGTGGACTTCTTCTTACTTATTTTAAGTAAAGAGATACTTGACATCATGTAGAGATAAATTTTACTCAATTTGAATTGGTTTTGACTGAGAATTAGTTTATTTATTTTGTGTGTTATAATTGATTAATTTAAATATATAATGAATCTCTATATCTGTGGTCACAACCCGTAACAGCCTAACTCGAGTTAGGACACAATTGAGTTATTAGCATCATCGTATTCAGCGTATCTAAATGTATTTGCTCTAAATTTTTCATGTTTTTATCTCCTCTAGGAAGGCAATTAATTCTAAAAAACCTAATAGCTTAAGTTATTTTTCTAAATGACTGTTTTGGCATAACTGCCTAAGTCAATTTATGATTACAACAAATATAAACATTATTTTTTCATCATTGCCCAAATCAACTTAAGTCGATAATCCAAAAAAATGAAGAAACAATTTTATTTTCCTAACTTGAGTTACAATTCCGAATTACAATTTCGTTTTTTTGATAAACATAAATTGAGTTAAGGTCTTTCTCCAAACTTAAAGTTTTTTATTTAATCTGGAATAATAGCCTAACTCAACTTGAACTTTTTAACTTTCTTTCGTTCAACAATTCATAAGAGCCTAAGTGTCTTTTTCGATAATATCTTTTGACTGCGAGAATAAACAACTATTTTTTGTTAACAACTAAGTAAAGAAATTCGTTAGCAATTTTTCTGTAGCAAAGTTTTCCAAAAAAACACCTTCTCCTGATTTTCAGTGAAGATTCAAAACTTTCAACTCCTGTACTGAAAATATTGAAAAACAGAGTTAGGCTGTTATGGATTGTGACCACAGATATTACATGCTTAGCGAGAAAAAAATTATAAGCTGAACAGTTTTTTACAGTTTTTTTCCCATATTTTAAGAAACTGTCAAATAAAAATGGCTTGATTTAGAGAGATTCCTTCTATCTTAAATAAAGAGTACAGATACCGAAACATATTCTCAAAATTTTAATAAGATCCAACAAGTACTTTTTGAGATACAGGGACAACTGGATCAGTGGTTTCCCCATAAGTATAAACTCGCTACACACTACTCTTAATTCAGAGTAATTTTTGCAGCAACACAAAAAGGACGTTGGATGGGTAGGTACTCGTATATGTAAATCAGTTCATTTGACTGCATTTCCTGTACAGGTTTCTACACATTACATTAATTTCAGTCAAATTTGGTATACGTTAAGAGTTTCCTAAGATAGTATCCTACCAACGCACATTTTTCCGCGTTGTAACGCTTTATGATATCTGGTGAAATTTGAGAAAAATCGAAAGAGTAACCATTTGTGTGGTAGCTCACATACAAATGATTGATTTAATCCATGTATTCTCAAAGAGAAGCTCAATATGTGGGTATCACACTAGTTAACGCTAAAAAGCCTTCCGGACCGAATTTCCATTTGGGAATCGATACTGAATCACAATAAAATTTACTGTTTTCAAACCGGATGATGGTGATGAAAAGTGAGTCATTTAGAATAAAGTTAAGCGAAAAGGGTCAAATTGCGGTGGGCCAGTGCAAATGATGGCCAAGCCATGATTGACGCTTTGGTTGTGTGTGTTTGATGAGAGTGGCAGGGTATCATCTACCATGAGATGTTTTCCTGCGGTCAAATTGTTAATTCCAGCCGGTCAACAATCAGGCCATCAGAACACTACTGGTGAGAAGCTCTGGAAGCTTGATTAGGAGGTTCTTATGTCTCTACCTTGGTCCAGACGTGGCACCAAGTAATAACGACTCGTTAATGTGTATGGTGAGTAATTTTGTTGTTGAAAAATTTGTGAACGCTGACTGTCCCAATTTTCTGCCAATAAAGACGAGGATTTTTATGGGAGAAGCATAATGGAATTACCTTTAAAATGACAACAAGTTATCAAACAACATGGCACGTATTTGGCCTGTATCGGATCCTTCTAATTGTGCTAAATAAAGCCTTCCATGTTGTGCAATAATAATGAATTTCTGTTTATTAAATCCATTGGTATTGGTATAAACAAAATTGAAAATTCTATGAATTGGGTGTTTTCCTGTAGGTGGTCTTCATACCGAATTTTATATCGCTTGGTAATAGCTGCTACAAAAAAAAAAAAAAAAAAAAATTGAAATTTTATTCGGTTTTAATCAGCCTTTAATGCCTTCATGCGAAATAAACATACATATATGTAATTTCCCATATGCAAAGTGAAATTCTTTTTTGTTTTGCGTAAAATTTATGCAAATTTCATGCGTAACATTATCTGCCTCATCGGATTAGATAGTTGTATTGTTGTCGCAAAAAATCCTCTTTCTCTTCGTTGTATTTAAACTAATCTTAGCATACCACTAGTATGTTATATAGATTGTTTTCATATAATTCTTTTGTTTCATTATTCATTATTTATGTTTATGATAAGTTATGTTCAACACAAGTTTTATGTTTTATTCTCCATTATATTTGCTATATACAATTGGATGCATTTCATCAATCTTCGATCGTTATGATTCAACTAAAATTTCTTTTTTTTTTTGAATTCATTTGTCTTCCTTCCTTTCTTCTATGGACGCCGACACATTCGTCATGAAATGGGAATTGCGATGACATCAGGATGGCTCAATAGAATTTGAAGAATTTATACGCGCCCTGTCCGTAACATCTAAAGGCAATTTGGATGAAAAATTACAATGTAAGTACGAAACAATGGGGGAAAACAAAGCAATGGATGCTACAGAAACTACATATATATGCAAAGGAATGTCCTGTGAATGATCTATGTAAAATACAAACACGCATGCATACACACACACACTCGTAATATCAATGTGTTTACTATTGTACTCGTATATTCAAATGTATGACTGAATATATGCGAATTTCATTTGTTATTGACCAAACATGTTTACTTCGTTTTATCTTTTCGATGTTTTTCTTTTTGTTCCCCAATCGTCCAAATGGATGTGGTTTCCATATCTCTGAATCGGGATGTTTGATGTGGTTGCCGTTATTGCTTTTATTTATTGTAGATTTATTGTAATTGTAATTGTTTAATATGTGGAAAGGCATTGGCGCACAAAGGTCAATTGATTTATTAAATGATTAATGGCTCACATTTTCCCAAAAGAAAGCCGAACAAAAGACCATTGGACTGGTTTCAATGGCAGCAAATTTTAAGCGTAGTTCTGCAGCAATTGAGAAATTAGCAGGGCAAACAAATGTGCATTTTGACTAATGATGCCTTAGGTGCAGGTGAATGAAGGGAGGTGGAGCAGAGGGTATTATTTAGTAACTATCCAGAACGTGAAGAGTTGGCAGCACCGATACTAAGACTAGAGTAGGTAAATGTGACATGATTGTTTAGCATGATCACGACCAAATTACAAAATCATTACATAAACGTGTATCATCGCTAATTGCAAATAAAGCACGAAATTGAATTTAAGCTTAATTACATTTCCGAAATCATTCAAGGATTCTTGTTCAAGTCCTTTGTACTTTCAATGGAAACGAGTGGTGGAAATATTCGAAGTTTTTCTGGGATGAAAAGCATAACTTCCCGGTTTACGAAGTTACAGTATAGTAAAAGTGAACTGAAGTGTAAAAACATTATTATTGAATAGTTGCCAAAGACCACACCTTTATTTATGTTGACACTTTCTAAAATCCGCTGATTAGAGAACATCAGAATTATTCATTGATTAATAATTAATAATAGTTATAACTATAATTATTTAATCACATGATGTCCAAAGGTAACATGAAGTATAAGCTGTTCAGGAACATGAGAAACTGGTCCAAAAATTTATTATTTCATAATGTGAAATATGAAACAGCGCGAATTTATAGAAACAAGATTGGTGTAAAAAATATCTTCTAACAACTAAATTTCGATATTAGTCACGTATTTTTCTTTTTAGCACCAAAATATTCACTCTAATGTAAGGAATATTTAATTATTTATAAAATTAAGAATACAGCTTTCTTCAAATGAAGTAGTCCGGCAAATGAAGTGTTTGTGAGATACACACAGAGGTTGGTGGTTTAAAAACCTCCAGTGTGGTAAGGCTGTCAGCTGTTAAATATCTATCATCTGAAGTGTTATTTATTTAGTAAAAGATTTGCCATTTACGAATATGAATCGTTTATCAGCCGAAGAACGCGTAAAAATAGTGTAAATTTACTACAAAGTGGTGATTAAAAAGTGGGCTTTAATTGACCAACATTTCCTCCAGCGATGAAGCTCATTTCTCACTCAGTGGTTACGTCAATAAACAAAATTGTCTCATATGGGCTCGGAGAACCCAGAAGTGATTGTGGAAAAGCCATTGCATCCGTAAAAAGTGAATGTTTGGTGCGCATTATGGTCTGCAAGTATCATTAGGCCATATATTTTCCAAAAATGACGCGAGAGCAACAATTACCGTCAATTCAGAATCCTATGGAAACATGATAGTCGACTTTTTTCATTGAAGATTACGAACTGGACATTATGTGATTTCAGCAAGACAATGCCACGATCCGCACAACAAGACCGATTTTGTAATTAATGCATGAGAAGTTTTCAGCAAGCATAGTTTCATGTTTTGGTGACATCAATTGGCTACCAAGACCATGCAATCTGATGCAGTTGAACTTTTTTTGTAGGGCTACGTAGGGCAAGGATAATCCCCAAACATTGAAACATTAAAAAACCAATATTCGTCAAGTTATCGCAGAAATACCGCCCGGAATCTAGGAAAAAGTTGTCTAAAATTATTCCAAAATGATCTACTGCTGCAAGCAATCCGGAGGTGGTCATTGGAATGGCGTTAATTTTCGTGCATAATAGCAAGGTCCAAGCTTTATAATGAAATGAAAGTTTCAAGTAAATCATAGCTTTATGTGTATTTCATTTAACTTTTTTTTGAAATTTAAATATGGATAACTCTATAGTTTAGTACCTGCTCCGTGTTTTCTGTTATAAAACTAGTTGGACATATATTGGGGTGTCACTTGATATCACTTGACAATTTACCCAAAACCTATGGCTTCCCATTATTAAGAGCCACTATTATTTATATGGACAGAAATTTGCTTTATAATATAAAAGTGGAAATTCAAAATTAGTTCTTTTGTCTAATGCAAGATTGTAACCTAATGCAAAAGTAATTTTTAGCGAACGGTGTAAATAAAAACCGAAACACTATAAAAATGACATTGACGATGTTGAAATAAGATCAATCTTGTTGGAAAGTTTGGGAGAAATGCCGACAACATTTCATGGCAGAAAGAGTTGGCAAGCCAAATGTTAAGAGAATGTGTCGAATTTATCAGCTAGCATTGGTAATATTATATTTCACAAAAATCCAATACCAATAATCCAACTTAGCATTCAAATATTAGTGCATAAAAACAAACGTCATCAAATAAAGATGCTAAATTACATACTGTTGAATATTGAACTGTGTTATTTTAAAGGAATTACCCAAAGTGACATCTTTCATATGGTACAAATATTTTGTCCAAAATATTAAAAAAATAAAAAAATATTATAGCGCCAATACGTGGATAACTCAAAAACACAATATATAATTACCAAAATGAAACAATTTTTGACCCCTGGGATGAAGTAGTACTAAATTCTAAGTATTAGGTGATTCGGAAAGTTCGTTCGGTTTTTAAAAGAAATCTATTTATAAACTAGCTGACCCGGCAAACGTTGTTTTGCCTTCAAAATGCCTTTTGTAGTTACTTTTCAAATTAGAATACCTTATTAAATGTTATTATTTATTGGAGTGCAAAGGAAGATAAAAATTTTGCAAAAATCTCATCTCCAACGCCATCTATCACTTCAAATAAAACCTTTTAAACCTTCCGGAATACCCTACCAATAATTTAAGACCAAAATGAGCCAAATCGGTCCAACCGTTCTCGAGCTTTAGCGAGACTAACGCACAGCAATTGATTTATATATATATATATATAAGAAGATTTATATATAAAAAATATAAAGAACTTCTTCCCATCACTCTGGGAGTTTTTTATTTCCTCTCATAAAATTCGAGCGGTTTTTCTGAAAAGAAAACGTTCAATTCGATTTTGCATTGTCTTATCGTTAAGGAAATGCAAATCCTTCAAGTGGTTGCTCTGACTGCGAAATAATTAATTTTTAAATAAACAAATGATTTTTTTTATGCAAAAAACGAATAAAAACATTTTTTTTTCTAAAGGGTGTCCCAACAAGAACGCAAGATTTAAGTTAGGCGCCATTCGAAGTTTCATTGTTTGACATTTGAACAATTGTTATTGATTGCTAGTAGAAGGTACGAAGTTAGTAAAAATGGAGCGCTACACGAATGAATAACGCATTCTCATGAAAATTGAAATTGTTTTACTAAAATGGTGAAAGTTTTGTGGGTACAGTTCGCAAATTGTGATCAATTTGGGGTCACAATAATGCTCCAAAAGGGTGGATAAATTTGCCAAAACTGGGTCTGTTAGTGGTGTAAAGACAATCGCCCGCCTTCGACCAGGTCGATCGACCGAAAATGTTGCAGCTGCACGTGACTATGCAGCGAATTTTGACGAAAGATTTGCATCTCCCAGCATACAAAGTTCAGTTGACTCAGGAACTGAAGCCAGCTGACCATGGGCAGCGAAGGGAGTTCGTTAATTGGATATTGGGTATTAGAGAGACAACATGAAAATGCTGATTTTGCCGATAAAATCATCTTCAGTGACGAGGCCCATTTCCATTGAATTGTTGCATTTGGGGTGAGGAAAATCCTCGAGTGATTCACGAGAAGCAAATGCATCCTCAACGTGTCACTGTGTGGTGTGGATTTTGGCCTGGAGGAATTATTGGACCTTTTTTATGAAAATGAGGCATGTCAACCGCAAACAGTCAATGTTGTTCGGTATCGTGAAATGATAACCAGTTTTTTGTGCCTAGAATTTAAGAAATGAATGTGGAGGGCATGTGGTTTCAACAAGACGACGCCACATGTCATAGAGCCAGAGAAACAATTCAATTGCTGCATCAGTCATTTAAATCTTGCTTTCTTGTTTGGACACCCTTTATCTTGAAAATCTAACGTGATAGAGAAAACCCAATTACAGATTCAAATTTAGTCCGCCAACTTACCCTAGGGAAGATATTTGGTTGCTTCAGTCCAAAACCTTGTTGGCCAATGTTATTAGCAGTGATTTTACTTTTATCAGCTAAAATTATCGCCATTGTATTTATATTTGTGAGGAAGATGGCTTTAATATAAAAATGACCTCGAGCTTGAATATAGATTTAGTGAAATGAAAATGAAAAGTTCTCGTGCACAAAGTAACTACTTAGATATTTCGTAAAATAACTTCAGGCAACTATTTCATTCAGTTTCTGGCACGAAAATGTTGGTAACGTGCAGTTGTTGTTCGTTCACAAAGAAGAATAAAATTGAATATTGAACAATAACCAATTATTTGTTTGTACAAAAGGAAACGAATATAAGAATAAAAACCAAACTCATCGATTTGTAAGGAATTTAAACTTATGTTAGCAATAGAGAAAAATGAGCAGGTACTAATTTGGCTGGCGTATAATCGATCAAGGCAGGCCATATAACAGCTCGATGTCTAAAAATGTATACTGATTAAATGCAAAAGTGCACGTTGGGAGTACAGGTTAAGTACTCGCTGTTTTTTTCGACAAAAATTTTATATTTGCTGTGAAACAACTTTATATTATGTGCTATCCAACATGCATCGCTAATCACTATTTTTTTCTCCTATTTTTGACAGCGGCGTTTTGCGAATACGTCTTTATATAAAGCGCCACCCTTAAGGTTACCCGGGAACATACCAAATTTTTGATTTCTTTATATCATGTAAGGCAATGCTCAAACAAGTCATGTGTTGTCGATGGAAACAAGAGATGATCAGAAGTGTGTGATAAATGCAGCGTGTAGAGTACGAATTCCCAACTAAGGGTTCCTAAAGTTTTGATCGGCATCGTAATGCGTCGCATGTCGTAGTAGGCAACATTTTTCTTAAATGCTCGACTCAACCCCTTCAACTGCGTTCAGTAGAGGCTCCCAGTAACGGTTTTATTGGGCTTGATTAATTTATGACAGACGACATCAAGTTTATCCCACCGTATGGACAAAACTGATATTTTTTCATTATTATTCACCTTGACTGCTGATGTTGAGACATGGCCATTTTTTCCTCTTTTCGGGATGTGGTAGTGCATCCATTTTCAATTAGTAGTGACTGCACGTTCCAAAAAACAATTTTTTAGTTAAAATTTGCAACATTTCAACTGATAACTTTTCAACTTTTCTAGAGGTCAGTTCATATTGAACCCAATTTTCTTAACTTAAAAATAAACCCAGTGACTTTAAACGATATGAAATTTCTTATTGAGCGATTCCTAATATATATTCCAGTTCTTCTTGCAATTGATGGGAATCTTCTTTCAATAATGGTTCAAATTCCGCGTCATCGGGTACTCTCGTTATTGCACATCCAAAGATGTCGAGAAAGTTCCCTAGATAATTATTAACGAATTTAACATAGACTTGCCAAAGGAACGATTCTGCTGTTTCTGTTATTTTTATTAATATTATGTTTTTTCACATTAAAATACAAAACCAAAAGTGGCCAAATTGATTACACAGACCAACATTTTACGCCACAAGTTTGATAACGATTAATGTAATAATAGCAATCAATGATAATATTAAGAAGAATATGAAGGGGATAGAATATAAAATGCGCAGCACCAAAATTCTTTGTGAAATGTAGGCATATTTATGCAAGGCATGCATTTACGGTATGATAATAAAAATTTCCTGCATTCATATGGAATTATTTTATTCCGTATTCGTATAGTTTGAAAGCGTAAAAAAGACTTTCCCATACAAATTTAGGAACTAAGTATTGGGGGATATCTAATTTCATTGTTCTATGGCAAAACAAAATAGTTCTCAAAAACTCAATGGAATAGGATGTAATATGATCATCACATTTTAACATATGCATAAAGCGAATTATATATATATAATCGATCTGCTTCTGCTTGTTCCACAGTAAATCTCTACCCAATAAATAACCATAACCCATAACTCTAACCCACAAATAACTTTCTACGTAGTGGAAGAGGCACATATATGGTAAAATCTGAATGGCGTAAATGTAATTTTAAAAGTAACCTGCCTGACATGATTTTCAAATTTTAAAAAAATTCAAATGTCAAAATTAAATCTTAATGTGTTTATGGTACTGACACTGACAATAATAGAACCATTTAACGTAAACGAAACAGACTTGTCAGGAGTTAAGTTAAAAGTTAATGTAGTTGATGTAGACGAGTTTATATGTGTACAGAAATCCATGAGGGTCTTACTTTAGTCTCGCCTTACCACACTGGGCATATTACAATGCGATTGCCGCCTCCCCCCGAGATGGCCAAGTAAAATTTGGACTATCTAGAAAGAAAGGGTGACAATTTTGGTACTACCGCAATTTTCAAACCCTTTCTTTGCAACCAGGAGATACCAAATTGATTATGCTAGTGTGGAACATGCTAAAGGATGAAGTTTTTTTAAAAATCGAATAAAACACTCAAATTTGCATCATATATTAAAATTTTTATCGGAATCGATAAATTGGTATTTGCATTTAATTTTTAAAACTAATTTTATATAAATATTGTCCACGGCTCAGTCTCAAAATGTCCATTCGCAAGGTCCAATTTTTCGTCATTTTTTCGAGCATTTCGGCCTGTATTCCACGAATAACGCGTGTTATGTAATCCTGTAAGGCTTCAATAGTGTTCGACTTGACATTACCCCACAAGAAATAATCGAGAGGCGTTAAATCGGAAGATATTGGGGGTTAACTCACAGAGCCAAATCGAGGGATAGGCTGCTTAATAAATTCATCCCTCAACATGTTCATTGTTTCACGAGCAGTTTGATGAAACCACATGTCAACCATGTGTCTTTAAATGTGTCTTTAAAGAAAAATGGACCGATGATGCCCCCAGCCCATAAACCACACCAAACTGTCGTTTTTTCGGGATGCATCGGTAATTTATGTATGACATGTGGCTGTTCATCACTCCAGATGCGACAGTTTTGCATATTTACGCATCCGTTCAGTAAGAAATGAGCCTTATCACTGAACACAATTTGTCGATAAAACAGCGGATTTTCATTGAGCTTTCGTAAGGCCCATTCACCATTCACTTCTTCCGTGGGTTGAATTTTATACGCTTTCAAACCCAAATCGCCCAAATCGCACTTGCCCAATCGCTGAGAATGGTACGCACTCTACGTATGCGAGTCAATGGTTTTGTGTCCAGCAAAGTAAATTTGGTGCGAAATTTGGAAATAACAGTTCAAATTGTTGATTCAGCAGATCGATTGTGACGACCATAAAATGGTCGTATCAAACGATGCACATTTGTCACAGATCACGAATTTTGATAATAAATTGCAATGATTTGCAATGGTTGCTCTTTTGTTAGTTTTTCCATGATGAAATGGTAGAGTATACTGTACACTTTTCACTTTGACAGATGACGTTTGGATGCCATTACCAACCAGTGCTGCCAACCTGAAAAACTAAAATCTTAAGAAATCACCCTATAGATTTTGGAAGCCATCACAACAATTCTAGTTATCATAAGCCAGTAGTTATACATCGCCATAGATGTCGTTGATGTAGGCCCACAAAAAAAGTATAACGGCGTCAAATCACATTATCCTGGTAGCCAATTGAAAAATTCAAAACGTGAAATTACGCTTTCTGGAAACTTCTCATGCAATAAAGCCAAAATCGGTGGTGTTCTCTGGCTCATGGCACCGTTTTGTTGAAACCACATATCGTCCAGTTCATAATTTTCAATTGCAGGCCAAAAAAAGTTGCTTATCACACGGCTATTGCGCTCTGAAATCATGGTAACGGAAAAAATTACAGCCAAATGGCAACTTCAGACCATAATGCGCACCAAACAGTCACTTTTTCCGGATGCAGTGGCTTTTCCGCAATCACTTCTGAGTTCTTCGAGCCCGATGTGCGACAATTTTGCTTGTTGAAGTAACCACCGAGTGAGAAATGAGCTTCACTTATAAAAAAAAGTTGTGTTCCAAAAATCAGCATTGTTGCTGCCGTACCCTATCGGCATATCTACGACATTGTGAATGATTGGCTTTAATTGCTGCGTGAGTTGAATTCTATATTGAGGAGGTGCCAATCAAAATGCAAAAAGTGCCATTGCTGGTTGCGCTGTGGAATCGACAAATTTGGATTATGTGCCACATTTTCACTAATTTACTATTCACTAAAAGCGATATTTTCGGTAGCTTGTACATTGTGATGATGCACGGGTCTTACCACATCTGTAAAGTTTCCAATATCTTCTAATTTCTTTATAATCTTGCCTATTCCTGGTAGGTCGATTATGACGACCATAATCACACTTTAATGCACGAAAAGTGCTCACGTTTGAATCAACAATTTTGCAGTAAATCTTAACTATTGTATTGTTACGCTTTCTTGGATCGTTAAACGATCCATCCGTTTTTTTCACCCAAAAGTGCGTTCAAGACATGTCCGTTTCAACAGCATTTGGTTCTAGCAATATGGAGTAACTGCATACGTATCCGGAGCGGTTATGGCGGAACTCCAACGAAAATTCCCAAGCAAATTAATATCCAGAAACTCCACTGACCACCACCAGAAACTGGCCTGACCACCAGACTGTTTTAGGGGGTTATGTGAAGTAAGAGACGTAGAAAAGGACACGAAGCAATTTGACTGAATTGAAGCAGTCCATTAAAAAAAAATAATTGATGCAAATGAATAATATTCTGTCCAGGTGTCACGTATACGTAAGAAACTAATCAGTTATATAAATCAAAATTGATTTTATACAATATCAAAAAGAAAACGTAAATAAATAAATAAATACATGATATACATTGTTAAAAAAAAAGTTATTTGAATTTCGTATTGTATTGCCAGTTTGTTTCAGACTAGTTCAATCCAGTATAGTAAATTTCAGTGGAAAACAGACACCAAAACACATTTTTATTGTTGAAATTATATGCTGCTAAAGAGAATTTATTAAGGAATATAAAATGTGTTTACACAGCGTTCGTAGAATATATGAAAATGGTATTCTTGGAACATGACTTTCTTCTTTTTGCTGGAAATGTAATGATATCAAAACATCGCACTTCAACTCATGGACGAAGTTTTTGTGTAATATGTGTGATGTTAGGAAATAATTAAAAAGTTTTTAATTTTTTGCCGTTTCTATTTTTTTTCTGTTATGTAATAGGCGTGGGCTTTGCATGTAATTGCAAGTTTCTACTTTTCGACAGTATTTCTTTATTTCTTTCCCGAAAATAGGGGAAAGGATCAGTAGCAATAGAGTATGTATCTCTTGTAGGTATAGAATATGTAAGTTTTTACTCTTCTGCAGTATTTCTATATTACTTTCACGAAAATGTATCCAATTTCATTTTCTACATTTCGGGGAAAGTAATACAGAAATACTGCAGAATAGTAAAAACTTGCATATAATATTCCTACTACAGATGCATACTCTATTGCTACTGATCCTTTCCCATATTATTAATATTTAAGTTGTTACTCTTCTGCAGTATTTTTATATTACTTATCCGGAAATGTATCCAATATCATTTCCTACATTTCCGGGAAAGTAATATATTTATAGAAATACTGCAGAAGAGTAAAAACTTGCATGTTCTATTCCTACTAGAGATGCATTCTCTATTGCTACTGATACTTTCCCATATTATTAGTATGCAATATTAATATTCCAATCCAATTCCATATCCAATTTCATTTTCTGCATTTCCGGGTAAGAAATATAAAAAAACTTGCAGTGACATACAAAGTCTACACTCTGTGCAAAAGTACGGACAATCCCGGGATGCATACTCTATTTCTATTGATCCTTTACCAGATGCACATTCATTCCACTAACTTCGATTTCCCCATAATCGGATTACTTGTCAACATAACCCCAACCCACCAAAACGTATCACAGTACTTCGTTTAATGGTTTTTCAATTGCGTTGGTGCAGTACACAACTGAAATGTACAATCAAGTGCAATAAAATTTGTATGAAATCAAAGCCATAGCACAACATTTCAATAAAACTAAATATTTACTTTCACACATGTGTCAGTCAACTTCATCGGCAATCAAATAACCCCATACCGCATATCTTACATGTCCATACTTTTCAAAAATTACTTTTCGCCCTTTTTAGTGTCATTTTGGTCAATATTGATAGTCGTGATTCACAGGAATTTTACGGTTTCCTTTACTACATTTTGGGAAACATTTTTACAACACTTTAAAGGTCATTACGAGTACCCATCGCCCTGGGATTTTATGTTCTGTTTTCGCGTATTTCAGGATAAACTTGGTGCAACATTTTCATTGTGATTGTAGTAAGTGTGCATGTGTATGCGTTTATACTTTTTATGCTTAAGCATTTATAGAGTAAACAGGATTTTTCGTGTCGCCACGGTTGTTGCGACTGTTGCAACAGCATTAAAGTTAAAGGAACATATGTAAATGTTATTTCCTTTACGACTATTACATACATTTCTCAACTACAATGTTTTTTTTATGTTCTGTTGGAGATCCTTTTGATGTTAAATTTCTCTTCTTCTTCTTCCTCTTTTTCGTTCATTTCCCCTCGCACACGACGTGTGTGTTTCCGTTTGTCTTTTGTGTGTGCGTGTTTGGGTGTATCCTTTCTCTTCCGTTTTGCTGCATTTGGACGCCTGTGACTATTCTACGCTTCTTTAGGGGCATTTCGGCTGTACGATGTGGACAATGATGGCTATATAACGCGAGAGGAAATGTACAACATTGTGGATGCGATTTATCAAATGGTGGTATGTATATGTATATCATACGAGTATATAGACAATATTTTATTCTTTGACACGTACTGCATTTAATTCTTAAAACACTAAACTCGAAAGTCCATTAAATTACGATTGCGTTTAGATGTTATAGAAAAAACCATAGTCTGTCACTTGAGGAACATTAACAAATGACTTTGTTTTTACGAGTAAAGGATCATACGTAAATACTACAATTAAATAAGTTAGCTGCGGGGAAAAAAAGCTATTAATCACTTGATGAGAATTAATGGATTTGTAGAATTTATAGGATATCTTGGAATAACACTAGTAAAAAAATACCAATTTGTTTGTTAAGCCAATGCTGTTATATATTCCTGATGTATGTTATCAGCTATCGGATATGAGAATACAAAATTTCGAACCAGTTATTTTGAAGATATCTCTTACAAGTAGTGTGCATTTTTTATATTCTTCAGTATTTTCATGATAATTTAAATTTAAGAAGAGCGGCTTATCAGGCCACTGCATCCGATCCTAGTATTGGGGCCACCAACGACCACTAGGCTGGTGAGTTGAGTTTCAGTAACAGAAGTTACCTACTGGCCTAAGACGCATCGGTGTTAGCATGCCATTTAGGTTTCTCAACTGGCCGCCTTCTCACTTTAGCTACCAGCAAACGGATGTCTGATGGCATTACCATGGAATACTTGCCTAATGGTCGGAAGTCCTTAACTGCTTTTGAAATTCTGCACAGGGATCTGGTTACTCCCAAGAGAATGACAATCAGAGGGCACAACTTTGAACGAAGCTGTCGAAGCTTGGTGTGACGAATTGAAAGAGAAGCGCAGAAGATCCAAGCGCCCAAGCGCACAATAGATGAGGATGTCTATTTCAGTAGCCACCTAAGAAGAAGAATTTTTTAAATGTAGTGTGAAGTCTTTAATCATTCGAATAATTGTTAATCTTATAATATCATAAAAATCGGAAATTATTTGCTTCTTTATGCAGCAGTTACATTTATTGGATTAAAAATAGACGAAAATATGTGAGAATTAAGAGGAAATAGTAATCCGTTAGCAAAAAATTCAAAGAAATATATTTGGTTTTCGAAGTATCCAGTTAATGCTGTACGTTGTAGGCCTCGTGAAGTATCATAGCCGATTGGCTGTTTCATTGAATCCCTGCTGGAAAAAATACCTCTAAGTTATACAAATTGAAGTTCTATGTAGTTTTTGCGTGACTTTCTAACATATTCCTCAAGGTCTATAAGCTACATTTTGTCCTTTTGCAAATAACCAATATGAGCAGTAACGACCGATGAAATTTAATTAAACTCATATTGATTGTGTGATAGTGCTAAATACTATTTCAACTTGAAAAAAAAAAATGTGTATCGTTTTCAATTTTTTATCAATTTTAATCGATAAAAGTTTTATTGACTCGTAAGTGCATTTCAACAAATATCCGTTTGAACAGAAATTTAAAGAAAAATTTGCTCATAATAGGAAATCATAAAGAATAGATAAAAGAATAGATAGATAGAAAAAAAAAATATCGGGAAGATTTTTTTACAGACACAAACAATTTATATATTTAGAAAGCTCAATACTTTATTTTTCTAAAGAGGCTAGCATTTTTATTGACGACTAGCTGACCCGGCAAACGTTGTTTTGCCTTCAAAATGCTAATGTGGTAAAAAAAATTAATTGCAAAAATCTCATCCCCAACGCCATCTATCACTTCAAATAAAACCTTTTAAACCTTCCGGAATACTCTACCAATAATTTAAGACCAAAATGAGCCAAATCGGTCCAACCGTTCTCGAGTTTTAGCGAGACTAACGCACAGCAATTGATTTATATATATATAAGATTACGAAATTATAAAAAAAAATTTCCCATACCAACCTTGTTTGAAATTCCACCCAAATTTTAGAATACTGTTTTGTGATTTCCTCAATGAGTCGATATTACTTTCAGCTATATGTAGGATTCTGTATAACAAGTGTAGTGCGTGAAAGAGTTAGATTTCTGTTCTACAAATGCGTGGTTTTGTGATAAAACCACTTATTTAGTCCGTCATAGTACAGAGTGTCCATTGGGAAGATATACTACTTTGTTTTGCCACCATTTCCGTAGACATTAGTCTTGACAGTTCATATTTGGCAGTCGTGAAGTAGAGACGTGTCAAATTTATTATGGAAAAATATTCGATAAGCCAACGTGTTGTAATCGTTAAAATATTTTATCAAAATCAATCATCGATTACTGTGACGATGAGAAAGTTACGTGAAATTTTTGGGAGAAACATCGTGCCAACAAAACTCACTATTTTTCATGTAGTGAATGATTTCGAAGAAAGAGGGTCTGTAGTTGATAGGGCCAAGCATGGACCACAACGTACTGTAAGATCGGCTGAAAACATTACTGCTGCTTAAGAAAGTGTTCAAAACAATCAACCAATCTCAATTCGACGCCGTGCTCAAGAGTTTGGTCTTCAAATGACAACTTTGGCCACAATTTTTACACAAGGATTTGCATTTGTGTCCATTTAAAACTCAGTTGACACAAGAGCTTGGAAAATCCTCAAATTATTCATCAGTCACATTTGCATCCATTAAAAGTGACAGTCTGCTGTGCAATTTGGTCAGGAGGAAACATTGGACCTAACTCCTTTGAAACTGAAAACGGTGTAACGGTAACTGACAATGAGGAGCGATATCGTGATATGATTGAAAACTTTTTGACGCCAAAACTGCATGCTTTGGGCTTGATTAACATGTCGTATCAACAATGAAATTACTGCAATTTCTCTTTCCACAACAAGTTATTTCAAGAAATGGTGATGTTGATTGGCCTCCACAGTCGCCTAAATTGACTGCTCCGAACTTCTTTTTATGGTGATATCTGAAAAGCGAGGTTTATGCAAACAAACCAGAAACGCTTGAGCAACTCGATCAATATATCCGTGATAAAGCTAATGAAATACCGCGTGAAATGTGCGAGAATGTAATGAAAAATGTGCTCAAAAGGGCTCGCATTTGTGAGGCTAACAGAGGCGGACATTTATCTGATGTAAAACATTTATCAATATAAGATCAATTCTCTTTCATTTAATCAAAAATTATTAACGAACAAAGTAGTATACCTTCCCGATGGATACCCTGTATTATACTTTTCTAATAATTTTAGGGCTGGTGTTACTAATTTTATATACTACGATGCTATTAAGAGGAAAAAATTCAGTTATTTGTTGAAATATTTTCGTATCGGTGGGCGAAACTTTTTAGTTATCTCATGAAGTTATAAACCTTAAAGTTAGCGATGATGTTCGAAAAAGCACAAACAGCTATGGATGCTGAAAGTGGTATTTTGCAAATACTGAAATAGCTATCCGTTCAGCCAGCTGTGACGATATAATCAATTTTGGACGTATTTAAATTATATTCTAAATGATCTGATGCCGGATTATGAACTAAAACAATAGTTCCTTGAACATCGATAATAAATTCAGAAACGGAAAAAAATATTTGTTCTGTTTATTTCCGCTTGCAACTAAATCCACTACTGTGGCGGTTTTCCTTATTGTTATTTACTATATCATATGGAAGAGATCGCACGACTTGCTGCATCTATGTCGTCTCTTGTAAAATGATCCAGGTATATTGTTGAATTACTTTGTATCAGTCTGTACCACTGTACCCTTCAAAGACATGCCAGCTTCATAGTGATGGTTACAAACAGTTTTTGCATATAATTTGTGTGAAAGTTAGAGAAAATGTCATAGGCTGTGTTAAGATCTCTTAGATATTAGGATTTACGCTAGTTCAAGGCAATCAATCCACAAAAAGAAACAGATTTAATAGCAACTTTGTGAAAAGACTTTTCCAACGCGTACTTCTTCATCTTTTTCTTTATGGCCCATTTTGATCATTGTCGAATATTTACTAGTCACTATATGAGTTTGGTCTTGAGTTAACCAGTACATAGCATATGTCCTTCTATGGGTTGCGCTATTTCAAATATAATCATATTTATCTTCATCCCATCGTGACAAGAATGCCATTAATAGACCGCGACTAACAAAATATTTTGTGTAAATAATTGCTACTTGTGTAATAATTGCTACTGTTAATGGGCCTGATGATTTGCGGCCTATTTCTATTCTCCCTGTACTATCTAAGGTTTTTGAACACTTATTGAAAGATCAAATTATGGCATAATCGTATGAATCGTAACATGTATAGTGTTCTGGTTTCTTTGGATTTGTCTAAGGCTTTCAACTCCATATGTCACAGAAGGATGATAGAGAAACTTATATATAAGTTCAACTTTTCTATCTCGACTTGCAAACTCATTTTGTCTTATTTGTGTGACAGATTTCTGTTTGTAAATTTGAATGGAAGAAATTCGAATGTCTTAGCTCTAAACTCCGGCGTGCCGCAGGGCTCGGTCTTAGGACCGCTTCTTTTCTCATTTTATGTTAGTGATCTAATGGATTATTTAGATAATGGAATTTGTTCTGGGTTCCTATTTGCTGATGACATTTTGCTGTACTTTAATGGTGTTTGAGATTTTCCTGATGCACTGGAGAATAAAATAAATTATTGCCTCGACTGCACTGTGCAATGGACTGTTCATAATTCATTAGTGATTAATCCGTTTAAGACTAAGTTATTTCGTTTGCCTGCCCGAGTAGTAATGCAGGATATAACATATATTTGGGGCGCAGGAGAATTGAGTTTGTTGATAGTTTTAAATGCTTAGATATTGTGATCAACAATAGGCTGAATTTTGAAACTCATATTGTGCGCTGTGCGCTCCAAAGTATATGAAGTATTGCGTAGCCTCTACTCAACTAATATTTATTTGACGATTAGGGTCAAATATACATATAGACTGGCTTGGGCGCTTCTAATACCTCAAATTATTTATGGGCTAGAAGTGGTATCACTGAACAACATCACTGAATGTTTCGAAATCGAAATTGACAATAAATGCAGTTGCAAGATTCATTTTCAGTGTACGTAGGCGTGAACACATCTCCGTATATGTGAAAAGAGTGTCTTTTAATAATTTTGTGAATTATCGTAATTTAATAACTTTTTATAAGGTTGTCAAAAGAGATTTAAGAGTGTTATATAGGTAGATACTCTGGAATTTATTGCTGTGTAATACGCATTTTTATCCTTAAAGACTTAGTATTACAATTTTTTGGAAATAAATAAATAAATAATTGTACCCTGTGTGGTGATCAACGTTACCTTTGTAGTTTTTTTTATGGCTGTAGATCAAGTTTCACAGTTCAACTATACAAATTTTATACTACAGGTATAATTTAAAATGTAATGATGTTATGAGTTAAATACCTAAATTTCCGGAAACAAACTGTTTTAAAATTCTCATAGAGTCAAACTGAATACAATGCAGTACTTTTTTACTCCCATACAAATTAAATTATTGTAAATCTTAATTACGTTTTATACATTTTTATTTCTCTCCCCACAACAGGGTCAGCAGCCGCAGTCGGAGGACGAGAATACACCACAGAAACGAGTGGATAAAATCTTCGACCAAATGGATAAAAATCATGATGGAAAATTAACGCTCGAAGAATTTCGTGAGGGTAGTAAAGCTGATCCACGTATAGTTCAGGCGTTAAGTTTAGGTGGTGGTTAAATCCTTTATCCTATGCGAAAAGGATATATCTCATTATCACATTCCTTTCTGGGTTACTTTCTTTTGAAGCTTTAAGGCTTTTATCAAATACTATAAAAACTAACTAAAGAAATCTTTTACTAAATGAAAATATTAAATAACAAATTTCTTTAAGTTTTCCAAAAATAACAGCTAACGGTTCTTTTTTGTCTTCAAAAATAAATAACGATATTTGAAAATAAATGAATTTCATAAAACAAACGGTTTTTTTCTAAACCAAATTTTGACAAAAGTACTTAACTTTTTTTCTTACAAAGCAATTTTGAAACTCTAGAGCTGTTGGAAGCTCTCCCAATCTCTAACTATAAATTTCTAAACTTATGGTTAAGTCAATAACAAGTTCATAGTAATTAATTATAATGAATGATGAGAAAACAAAAACAAGAAAAACAAAAAAAAACAAAACAAATTTTCAAATAAACAAAAACTAAACTAAAGTTTAACAATGTCAATACACCAAATTTAATATTTAATTTACTAACATAATGAATAAATCTATGAAATCAATAAATATAAAATAAATATAAAAAGCCTTTGATAAATGATGATAAATGAAAAAGAAAACAAAATTTTGTTTTTTTATATAAATTAATAACGAAACAAGTCATATTATTAATATAATTAACAAAAACTAAACCAAACAAATGTATAAGTATGTTTTTTTGATAATAGCTTTTAGCCTTATTGTTATTAGCGTTTTAGCAAGTTAAACAAAAAAGAAACAAAAAGAATTATGAAAGAACAAACAAAAAACATTTTATTAATTAATTAATAAAATGAAATGTTATAAAAACTTAGGAATCATTAATGACGCCGTAGTTTGAACTACTTTAACTTCAATTATGAGATCAATTTATCTTAATATCGACATCAATTATCTCCTTACGATAAATTAAATTTCTTCCCGTTCTTATGGTTAGTTAACCTTCAACTATGTAGACTATTTTTCGATTGAATCTCCACAGCGGTTTTTGAATAGGGAAATCCATCATACTGATTTAATTTCTATTCTATATGCGGTTCAGCTTTATTATTTCTCTACAAATAACAATACAAAATTAAGAAGAAAATAAATGCAATATTTATGAATAATTTATAAATATTTATACACACACGTATACATACACATATACATTTTAATAATTACGAAATATTTATTGATATATCTAAAGTTAATTAAAGGTTTGTATATATCTACCGAGTATAGCAATAGGGTCAAATTACTTATATATTTTTCAATATTTTGTTTGTTTACAGGGTGTTTCATGAATTTTGTGAATTTTAATAATATTTTCTTTTAACTTTTTTAAATTGCTACCCTTTTCAGTGGCTTTTTGTGCGCTGTTATGCTATTAATATTTGATTAAATACAGCATGCGATTTGCTTAAATTTCATACAATTTTCTTTTTGTTTCTGAAATATTTTTTGTGAAAATTTTCCATAAACTTTTATACGAATTTATTGCATTACAGAAATATGAAATATCCATTCAATTGTGATTATCATGTTATAATGTAATTACAATTTAAAGTGAAATATGCTCCACTTTCACAAAACGTTGAAGACCATCGTTTGTGATGCCATATGAATTAATTGAAAGCCACAGTCATGAAGATATATTTACATCACCCATTGGGAGCTGTGTTATTAAATTATGTACAAAATACGATGATTTATTTGGAAGCTTTGAACGAAGGACATGAACATAAATTGTTACTTCAGTACTTAAAAAATACATATTTCAACGGTATATTTTGAAGTTGCATTTACCTGATGGCTTATCAAGATAATGAATCGTAACTCGATCAGAAGCCAGGATCTTTGCCGCCCATTCTAATTACTTTGGTCTTTTATGCTGCATCTCAAATTAGTCATACTTCGATTTTATACAAATTCAATACTTTTTGGTAGTCTTCTCTGCCATCAATCATATTTATTGCTGCTAAAGGTATTTAATTCGCCCACTAGTGAGAGATATTACATGACTTTATACCTAATTATTGTATTTATGAATCATTTGTCTTTTCTTCGCCTCTTATGCAAGCTAATGTTTATAAAAAGATATGTATTATCTGCATTGCTATGCTTCCTTGAACGTGTTCATTTCTTGTGTTGTATTCAGATCAAATTCATCTAATTTGGGGTATGCGGGGTTCAACTGTATACAGATCAATTGAGACTCTACGCCATTGCGCTGAAGACCCTTGACATGAACTATTTACCTGAAAAGATATCAGTTAATCTACACTTGTGCCCATTTTATATTTCTCTTTAATTTTTAAAAAAATTTTGCCAGCAGAAAACTAAATTAGTGGACATAAACACTGTTTGCGGAACATGACGTCATTTATGTTTCTGCCTCGATCGGTTTTTCCGTAACACATCTTGTCAAGCCAAATTTCCGTGAAGTAGTTCAGGGATTTTATCCGATATTCGCATGAAGTGTGCGTATAAGTTCCGGAGTAACCACATAGCATCGATTCCCAACGTCATAGAGAAAATGTTTTCAAGGGCTTCGGTCTTCTGCATTTGTTCTCCAATTTGTCGCATCAAATTTAGATAATATTTCAAAAGCCTGGTCCTTCAAACGCAGTTTTGGCAGCAGTCTTTTACGCCGCCATTGGAGTTCGTTGTCGAAGACTTTTGCGCTGTAGCATTTCGGTCCATCCGCACGACATCCATTTTACATATTTATGAACTTAACCACGTCAATGTTGATATAAAACTCATATTATTCATGTTTCGTACGACGCCAATAGTCTCCGTTAACAATAATGGGTCCATATATTTTGTGGAACGTTTCTCTCTCACAGTTTTCCAAAGTTGATTCCTCCGCTTATGTCGTTATCCAGACTCCTGTGGCATACAGAAAGTTAAAATTAGTACCTGATACAGTTGGGTTTTTGTACGCCGAGACAGAGTTTTGTAGCGCTTGTTTGCAAGCAATACTTTTTCCTTAATCTCCAGGCAGATATCATTTGTTTTATTCACGACGCAGCTAAAGACAATGCCTTCATTCAGCACTCTAAAGTTGTAGTTATTAACGGTCACATAAAATCTCAAAGAAGTAAACATTTTGTTTTTCGAAACAAATAACTTTGGTTTACTTACGTTTAACACCACATCTATGTGAAGTTAAAAAGATCTATTAATCGTGTTCAAGAAGTGGTGAAAAAATGAATAATCATCGATAAATTTCACACGGACTTATCATAGAAGGGATATTGATGTTTTTGGCTCATTTTCACTCGTTCTTCATCAGTCTTTCCAAAGCAATGAAAACTGATTGAATCATTTTTTTAAGAAAATTTCCTTCTTTAAATCAGAATTCGCATAACTGACTGATGTAAATTATTAACAAACAAAAATTTTAAGTACATACTAAACAATTTTAAATTTCTGCATCAAAAAAAAAATATATATAATAATAATAATAAAATACTAAAAATGTTTAAAAATCCTTACTATTCTTATAACGACTGTCGGTTATAAGACTTTAATTAATTACAGCGGAACCGAGGTAGATGAGTTCTTCCACCACCTCAAAATTATAGTTGTTAACGTTCACGCAGCGTCCCATACGCTAAGTAGGCTCTTTGTTCGTTGAAACCAATAATTTTGTTTTGTCCTCTTTTACCACCAGACCCATTTTCGCTGTTTCCTTCTTGATTCTTGAGAAGGCTGCATTAACATATCGCAGTTGAAAATTGGTGTAACAAAGAGAGCAAGAGCACATAAGATATTTATTATTCATTTAAATCTATTACATCCTCTTCAGATCTTTCCTGACCCTTCGAATTACGTATGATCCAATCATTCTAATATTTGTTAAAAGCATTTTTCCGAAAGGATTTAAACTTTTCCTGCGTATTCTATTTTATATTGTCTATCGAATGAAAATCGCTGCTTCGAAGCGGTAATTTGAGTTTTGTTTAGAGAAAAAGTCAACCGGTATAATGTCAGTTAAATAAATATCACCGAATTTGACAAGTTTTTGGCGAAAAATTCGTTCACAATGATAGCCTTGTGAAACAGTGCTAAATCCATGAGTACTCTTCCCACAAATCTAGCCTTTTTCGACGAATTTCGTCTCTCAAAGAACGCATAGTGCCCAAATAGTAACCTTTATCTATCGTCTATCCTTCTGTCAGGAATTCCAAGTGCGTAACGCCGCGATAATGAACGAAGCCAGCCACCAATATCTCGACTTTTGACCGACGTTAATGTGTGTTTCTTTTTTTTTTTTTTTTGATATCGGCTTAGTTGAAAGATGGAATTCCGAAGTTTGTTGACCGATTTTGAATGTCAAACTCGTAAATATATGTCCCATCGAAAGCTTTAATACGATTTATGAACGTTAAGTCGGAATTGACTCGTACTAGAGTGTCTTCAGCGGTTTTTATGAGATTAAGTATTTTAGGAAAATTTAGGTCTTTCGGAACTAATCGAACGGCAACGTATTTCATACGCAAAAAATCATGTAAAGTGGTATGAATTCATTTATGAGACACGGAAATTTCAGCAATTATCTTTTTCAAATTGAAATTGCTAATTTCAGTCATCATTTCCTTCAAATTTTACATTTTTTTTCTTTTATTTTTAAATATTAACTCATTAACGTATTTTCCATAATCAAATATACTATATATATTTATATAAATGTATATATGAAATATAGGGTGGCGCATAAGTAACGTTAACGGCGATTATATTGAATGCGATCTTGCGCATCATTTGGTTTTAACTCGTGAACCAATTGCATCTTATATGGGAAAAGATTTAACATTCTTTGCAAAGACCGCCTAGACATCTCTAACTGCTGAGAACGTCGCCTGGTGGAAGTTTCGGGGTTTTGGTAACCGGGTCAACGGTATAATTACAAATAGTTTGCCAAGAAGCGGAAAATATGCTTATACGATTATAGCATTTATGGAAAATACAGTTAATATGGAATAAATCGCCTTTTTTGCTGCCCCCTTATCTACGCTTGAGAAGGAAATTCTTAATAGAATTTGTTTATTTTTTATTTTTTTATTTATTTCATGGCCCAAAATTAGTGGTCTTCCAGAACTTGTCAACTTTCATAACAAGCAAGTAGAGAAATTACCTGAAATACCGAAAAATATCTAGTTTTTGAGGTGAGTTTGGTTTTGTTATAAAACAGATTTTCCTACTCGATCAATACTGTCCCCACCCCAGACTGTCATGGCCGATGAACGACACATTGCCCATATCTTTATGCGATATGAAAACCGCGGTGGCCACTTCCCAGATTATCTTCAATGTAGACTCTTGATATTTGCAGGAAGAGTAGAGCTAGGAAAGTATGAAGGCCAGAGACAGATAGGCAGCTGTTAAGGAGGCTCATGGCTGTTATAAGAGTTCTATTTTCCTACCACAAATCTATCTAAAAAAGAAACCAATTTACATCCTCCTCTTTGTGTAATGAACAAAATTTATTCCAGAAAACTCTAGAGATCACTTTGTGGCTCTAGTTTCTTAACAAAGTTGGCTTTATTTTTAGGGCAATTGACTCCAATTTAGTCATCTTTGTTTTTAAAAGCAAAATATGATATATGTGTGTTTCCACTAACAAAGCGGAAGATTCCTGAAAGCATATTTCAAATGCAAATTGTCGCTTCTTAGATATCTTAAAGAAATTAATAGGTCCTTCTTACTTGTAGGTCAAATAAAAATCTAAATATTTCATTAACATTTTGTGATACTATTCAGTAGCCTATTGTATTAGTTGTTTTGTAAAGTTGTCAATCTGATGCTTCTATACCAAAATAAATTTCTCTTCCAAAAGCCAAAATGTTATGAACACGCTGTAAATAAACGTCTTTGTATTTTTCCTTATAATTTCATTTACCAAAACTAACATTATTAACAGCACTTTTAAATACCAATTTTTTTTTCTATTACTAAAAACCACCTAAATAATACCAAAAATCTTATAAACTAACTCAACGCCTCACTGAAATTCTTCAATAACTTCAGCAAACATCAATATTTATGCAAAATAAAAGTTAAGCAAAAATGAAAAAAAAAGAAAACAGAATACCTAAGCTATACATAAAACGAACTTTAAATAAGCCTTCAAATTTGTGTGTAACAGAAATAGCTTAACTGATAAAAAAAATCAACAAAAGAAATATATTAAAATAGCTGTTTGTAAACAATATTTAGCGATGTACAAGAGAACGTTTTGTGTCAACAAAATACTTAAGTTATTTACAACAAATATTACAAATAAGCTAAACAGGATGTTTTCATTTAGAGTTTTTTTTTATTTCCTCTTTCTAACATAATGAATATTTAATGGAAATAAGCAAAAACTGCACAAATTTTTATTAAACCTGAAACAGAAACAAAAAGAAAAAAAATGAAATGAGATCTCTCCGGAATTCCCTTGTAACGATTGTAAATATCATAAATGCAAAAGTTTACAATTTAAATAAATAACGAATAACAATTAAATATCCAAAGAAACAACAAACGGATTAAATCAATTTATTCATGTTCATTTGACCAGAAAACCTCTCATGTTCAGTCGACCACAAAACCATCAATCGCTCTCACATAATTACACACGCAAACACGCCCACAGATGCTACCACTACCACCACTACCCATGTAAACTACGCATACCAACACACATCACAACATCCTCTATTATTCACATTACAATCGAATGGAAATCAATGAGATACTTAATAAACTCTTTCAACCAAGTCAATTCTTTGTTTTATTGCAAAACAATTTGAAACGAGTATAAAAAGTTATGTGAACTTTTTAAATTGTACATTTTGAAATCGATATAAGAATAAATTATAACAAACGAAAATAATTGCAAAACGCAATACAACGGCATAACAATTGAACTATAATCATTCAACAGCTATTTGAAAAATTACTAGAAATTGTCTATGAAAATGAAATTAATTGAAATTTAATTAAAACATTGAAACCATTTAAAACTTTCACTTACCCACAGATAAAATCCCAATAACATGACAAGTGAATAAAGCAATATTTTACAAAATCAACAAAAATATTATATTTAATTAAACATCAGTTAAGAATGTACTCAAAGGAAAAAAAAAATGGACAATGCAATTACAGTAGTGGCATACTGAGTTTCATTTCATTTATCTTTGATTATTTTAATAAATAAATTGATAACAGATTCTGTGAAAATTTTATTTGGTTTTATTACAATTCAGGTGAGAATTGCAGATATTACATATTTCTATGTACAGGGTGGCGCAATAGAACGTGCATATTGCATCATCTCTTTTTGCAGGGTAGAAAAGGCGCGGGCGGGGTGCGCCTACATCGTTGGGTTGGCGGGCTCATGGAGTTTTGATCGCTATGAATCACTTCGACGGGAAGCGTCGCGCATATTGCGTGCGCGCATTTTACGAGAACTCTCGTTCATATATTGCTACTAGGCGACTATATTGTGCTGAATATGGACTACGGCGAATTAGTGAAGCTCCGAGTGCTAATTTAATTAAAAAATGGGTAAGGCGTTTTGAAGAAACCGGTTCAACATTTAAACCACAAGCAAATGGTCGCCCAAGAACATCTAGGACCGAAGACAATGTTGAGAGAGTTATGGAGTCAGTACGAGGAAATCCACAAATGTCGACTCGCAAGAGATCGTCTGTC
>JAHXMU010000159.1:468245-492033 GCA_019455685.1 Philornis downsi
GACAACTTAACACAAATTTATTTGTCATACTAATCATGTTCATGTTGTCTAACGATCACTTCTTTTCAAGCCCTATGGAGTGATCAAAAGAGCGTATATATTTTTTTTTCAAAAAGACGTATAATTTTTGCTTCAAGTTTTTAAAATTGATTTCAAACACACAATTATTTTTCAATATTGCTCCAAATATTTACTTTTTTAATTTATAATTTCCACTATTTTATTTTGAAAGTAATGGTCAAAGAAAAAAGTGGGCAAATTATCTGATAATTTGTACATCTTTGTTTCAAAAAGTTGATTTTGGACAGATATGTTCTACTTAAATTCGGTTTTTGACCAGAAGGAAAGATAAATATCCAAAATATTATTAGGTGTGCAACTAAGTTCCAGCTGTTTGGCGATAGATGGCACCAGCTGTAAGTGCTAGTCGAATCTGCCATAACCTGAACGTTGTGAGCCAAATAAACACACATGACCATATGATACACATACCGATTCAATACAACAGTGATTTTTTTTACGTCATATTCTTTTGGTTGTGTGAATATGTATGATTTTGTGGCAAATATTCGTCATATGCGGGAAGTATTGATTTTTTTCTTTCAATCGAAGAAAACGACTTCTGAAGCTCGTCGAGAGCTTCAAAACGTTTACGGAGGTGTATCCGTGTCAACCGCAGGTAGGGCTAGACACGATATTGGGAATGATTCAAAAGCAAGGAACTTGGGTTCCTTATGAGTTGAATCCAAGGAATGTTGAGCGTCATTTTTTCGCAACTTCTTCAGCGACAAAAAAGGAATCGGTTTCTTCGTCGTATTGTTATAAAAAATATATTATAAAATATATATTATAAAAAATGAATTCATTACAGTGATCCAAAGAAAAGAAAGCCATGAGTTCTGCCCGGCCATATTTCTACGTCGTCGCCTCAGCCAAATCAAATTAAGGACTGCAATGGCCTGTACCACTGCATTATCCAAATCCTCTTTTCGGTATTTAAGGCATTAATTTTAATACATTTAAATAGTAACGTGTCATATAAATAACTTATTATATTTTGTGTTTGTAGCATGATTCGTGCACCACTCTGGAGATTAGCTATCAAATTTGATTAAGCGATTAATTTCATATCGCCAGTTTAAATACATTTGTAATGGTGTGCATTGTTATTGAAATATCCTAAAATTCACGCATATTTACCCTGTTGCCAAAGAATGCGTCGTCCTCAGCTCCGTGGATCGTAATAAGTTGTTGTATGTAAATAAGACTCTGCCTGACGAAAACTTTGCTGCCTGACTTGCTATTCGGTTGACCACTTGTTTCAAATTACTTACATTATTTCCGATATGCATTAAACTTCAGAACAAACACGATATATAAAAGAAGTACATAAATTGAAAATTTAGTTATTTTACTCAGTAGTATGTATTGGATATTAAGGTTTTAATATGGTATACATAGTTCATGGTATGTCTACTTAAAATTTTCACCGCATGTATAATGATAATGTAAATATTATGAAAATATTGGACTATGCTATCGACGCTACTTTTGGCATGTTTGATTTTAGAATAATTAGCCATTAATTCCCGATATTCTTATTTTCGGCAGTCCTTATATTATGTTCATTTAAATCAGCTCGGTGACACGTCCTGAAGTATCTTCTGAGTATTAGTTGCCACCACGTGTGAGAACGCCATGTTAAAGTGCAGGTTCATTTCATATAAAGATGATAAATTAGAACAGGTCTCTGCCGTCTAAGAACCAGTCACATGACTGATCGAATAACCAATTCTCGCGTTAAACGATGATATATAAAAACCATAACACAAACATGCAGAGAAATTCATACTGTTTCCTAAGTGTCACGGAAGATCAAGACCGAACAGAAGTACCATTGTACGTGTTTGTTACATCGGGACCTTCGAATTAATACGTTTCGATATATTTAGAGCATTGCGTTTTAGTGAATTTTACATAATTTTTTCTTTTAACAAGAAAATATTCTAGGGGAATTTGCTGTAAGGAAATCGAACTTACTGTTAATGGATGCAAAGGTGACTGATGAATAACTTGAGGGTTTTCCATTGCATAGAACCGACTATTATGTTCATTCCCATATTCATTCAAATGAAAATGTGCCTCGCAACTCATTATGATTTTTTCATGAAAATCGGGGTTGTCATGGGCGAGCTGTAACATCCTATTGGCATATGTACGACGACGTAAATGATCTTGTGGAAGAAGCTCTTGTGTCAACTGAATCTTAAATGGAAACAAATGCAAATCCTTGTGGCCAAAGTTATTCTTTGAAGACCAAGCTCCTGAGCATTGCGTCGAATTGAGGTTGATGGTTTACTTAGTAAATAATACTTAAAATGACAGATGTTTAACAGCTGACAGCCATGCCGGCGGCTTTGAAACCAATAAATGTGTTGAATGTAGTTAATCCTTCCCAAAAATTAAAAAAACGAATTTAAAAAGTAAATTAAATTATGAATTATAAATTATGAATTAAAAAGAATTTTCGAAAAATTAAATTGAATTGCATTTAATTAAATTGTATTGTTTCGAATTAAAAATGCATTATATAAAATTACACTGAATTAAGTTGGATTACATTAAATTGCTTGTATGAAACAATTTGTAAGTATTGTTAATTGTAAAAATTAACTATTTATTTGCTTGTGTAAAGGCTCCTTCAAACAACCGTCTAACTATCAAAATCCCTATTTCTGTTACGCCCATATGGCAATCCAGTGTTGCATGGAGGTCTAATGGTTGAAATCAGCGATATATTCGGTCGCTTTTTCCGCCAACCGCCAACCAGACCACCCAAAATAATGTAAGTTAACCGTTTTCTTTTCATCTTCTCCAATACAAAACCCCCTCGTAAGTATAAACAAAACCTCCAATTTCTCCCGAGGAACCTAAGTTCCAAGTTAAATCTTCAGACCAAATCTGACAGATTTACACCCTAGCATTTGTATTTTACTAAATGGATAACCCCATACAATATATTATATGTGTTTTTTTTTTTTTTTTTTTTTAAGAACAACATTTATTGCATATTTAGCCAATGGGAAACAGGGTGGATTTTGACCATGTTTCTTGAACCTGTGGAAAGCGTCGTATGTTTGATAAAAGTATTAGACTAAATCGTAGAATCTTATAAGAAACACATATGCAATATGGATAGTTTACTATATTTCCCTCTTGAAACAATCACACAACTGTCTATAATGGCAGGGGGTAGTCTTTATGTATTAAAAGAATAACATTTATTCCGTTGGAATAATTTTAATTATTTTCTTGGAGAGTACATTTGAAATAAGTATTATCAACTTTGATGAAGAATATTTGTTAACACATAGGCTTAGGTTCCCCATTTATCAATTAAGTCCTTCATTTTTCGAAAAATATCGGAAATATCTAGCAACCGCTTTTTCTAAAAAGGTGTCATCATTTTTTTTTTTAATATGAAATTTCAAAGAAATAAAAAAACTGTTTTATATTTCGGGTATTTGTTTCTCCTGTAAGCCCAGGTCTTAAGTAAATTTCGAAGTTTTGAAGAATTTGTCAAATTTAGAGAAATCATTTCAATCATAATAATTTCTCCAATAAGGGTGGAAATCTTTGGTACATCATCCTCACCATTTTTTCATATATATATCAATATCATATATCAAATAATAGAGGTTTATTTACGGTTGAATAGCCTCAATGAATTAAGAATCCAACATTTTTATTCACTTTTTATTATATTTTACTTTTTACTATATTGAGGGCTAAGTGGTTTTCACAAAATGAACCACTCAATTCATTCGAAAAGCAAACTGATAATTATTTTTTATCATCTTTGTATAATAATATGAATGAATTTTCATCTTGAAGAGCTTGTATTTTACCACCAAACTACTATATTTGTTTGAAACAGCATAAACAAATGTTGTGGTAACTTCGTTTAATGAAAACTTTGACAGTTGACGATAATTTTCACATGTTTTATAAAAACGCTGTTCAAAAGGCTTTCATTCATAGACGATTCATTCGTCCACCGCTTTGAACGTGTTATGGAAACAGGCTGTTAAATTTTAATTTCTCTATAGTCAGGCAGTACATATGTATATACTTTTGAAGTATTATTAACTACTTACGAGTTTGGTTTGTCTTACCATTCCTAGATAGTTCGCATGTGTTAATTTGCTTTTTTGTTTTTAGTACAGTCTTTTGCTGCTGGCAATTTTGTTGTTTTGCAACAATTTGACTTTATTGTCCTTGTCATATTCCATTTCACAACTAATATGAAAATATGAGTAAAAATGAGTAATTTAAAATCAACAAAGCGAAACCAATCCTTAATGCTCGACTTTGAAAGCAATGAATAGAAAACACGAAAATGGGATGTTTGTAGGTGTCAGCATAGATAATAATATGACGCACAAGTTTTGTACTGCTTAAACATAATTATAATAACAAATAATAGCCATAAACTCACCTTCATCATAACAAAAGTCATAAAAATCATACACAAATACACTGAGTAAACTCTCGCTGTTGAAGATTTGTAGCCTAGCAAAATTCTCTTTCACCTGTCGTGTTTGATAAAACATATGGAAAAAAAACCAAATGCGAAAAAATTAAATAAAATAAACAATTAATAATTAGATCAAAATGCTTTATAAACACTACAATCCTAGTAAACACGCCCAAATTTTCTAAACTAATTTCAATAATTTTGCTGTGCCTTTTCATAATTTTGTTAAGAGATACTACTATACAGGGAAGCCTAAATGTCTTGTATGCATCAGCATATCTCTTCAACCTCTGGGTGTCTATTGGGGAAAATGATTTTTTTCTTTTTTCATTATTTTTTCTTTTTGATTATTTGTTCTTAGTACTCCGAATATGTCAAGGGGGTTTTTTATGGCATTTTCCTATGGCCGCTTCTCTTTTCAATAAATTCAACGATTTTTCTAATTTCTTTAATTGGTATTTTTCAAAAGTAACCTTTCAGCGGCTGAAAGTAATATCTTCTTGTTTTTCTAGGCTCTACGCTGATACAGCGTTTACAATAATAACGCAATCCCCCACGTAGGCTACACCATAAAATGTGGTGTGATGCGGGTTCTTGGCCACGATGCGGATCCTGTCCAATATTTAGACAGTTTCCGGCTCACACCCAGTTGATAACCTCGTTCAATAGTTCGGATTTATCGATTCTTTGACTGATTCCTTTGGACCAACAGATGGAATTGCTGCTAAAGGTGGAAATACACGACATATATTTTACATATCGCATGTCACTTTTTTGACCCGTCTGTTTATCGTATGTCTGTCAAAATTATGAAAAAACGCGGCGTTCAATTTTATGTGGCCAAACGTGCATGTGTAAACCGCATAACATTGTCATTAACAGCTGATGTTGTTATGATTTTTAAAAGCAATCATTAATACTTTTATTTATATTGTTAATAAATTACTTACTTTTGCGTTTTGTCTATTCATTTTAAATTATTTTTATTTTATTTTTTTTTGTAGTCGTTGAACACTTGACGCTTTGTTGTTTATAATAAAACAGCTGACGGCGATGCGGTTTACATAGAAAAATAGAGCACACTCTATTTCAAAAATTTACATATGTATTGCATGATGCATGGTGCATATGGCATGTTTGACAGGGGCCACACGGCATGGATAATTTTTTGGTATGTAAAAGTGACATGCGATATGTAAAATACATGTCGTGTATTCCCACCTTAAGTGTCAACCCAGATCTGCCGATTTCAATTTTTTTTTAATCCCAGCACTGACTCAAAATAGTTACATTCTACCTTATTTTATGATGACCCCCCTTCTTCTACAGCCTCTGTCTTTTAATCTCCACCCAGCTTCCTTCTCCACTGCCGCTTTACCGATTGTGCTGCTGTTCTCCAGCGTTCACTCTTTCTTATGTTTGATCCCGAAGCGCTATGCCAATCTTAAATTTAAAACTTTTATTTTAATTATTTTCTTTACTTAACCGCACTACACTACACACGATCTTTTACCCACATCACACTAGGTTCAAATTAAAACTGTGGAGCGTTTCTAGGTATTTCTCTCTGTTATAACCTAGACTCTCCAGACCTGACTATTTTTAATTTCTTCAGACATCTTTATTTCTCCTTTCTTCAATATTTAGCACTTATTCAGCACATCTCCTATTTCATCTGCCTAGTGAAACTTCTCTCTTACATATTTGAAACGAATTTGAGAAAATTCCCCCAACACTAAATGCATGAATGACCCCGTTTTATCGACATTATTTGCTCCCAGCAATAACATCTCTGTGCAACCATTTTATCGACGTGATCTACTACCGTCATTTTTCATTTGTAAACAAATGATCATGTTGGAGGGAGGAGTAGCCATAAAACATATATACGGTAAGTACGATTTTATTTTATTTTGATAATATTCATTCCTTTTTTTTCTCTTTCCAGATTCTATGGAACGTTTACATGGGCTGGCTGCACCTCCTACTTGCTAGTCACCCAATGTAACAGCATCTGCAGCTGGAAAGCGCCGCATGTGGATGGTAACGTTGGGCTGGCTGACTCCACTATGGAGCTCCCCATCCATGAACTTCAATAAACGGGAATCCTGGGAAACCCCTTCCATGTGCGTTCAGTTTTTGTGGTGGCAAATCCACACAAAACTGATGCCTAACGCCAGCTGTCTTTACGGTGAGCGGTTATGTCAGTCTATCGTGAATGAGGCTAGAGCATCCTGGCCTGCAACAGTTTTCAGGAACAATCATTTGAAACTTTTTCTATTAGACATATTTCTGCTAATGAGTGAAATTATAAGAGTTTTCAGTTTTGATTTAGAATAAAACATAGATTGAAATACATGTTGTAAATTCTGGGCCCAACATTAGGGTTTATAATATTTATTCCTTTATTACAACTAAATAAGAATATGTGGTTAACTCGTTTATATTGGCGCACATTCTGCATTGATGACTCGCACATTTGTATACATCTTTGACGAGCTTTGAATCAAAAACTCAAAATATTTTATAATGAGGTTTTCTACAATTGACCCCATCTTATATTAGTTGGCAATAAATGTCATAGCTTGCTGGAAATTAATTTCTTGGTGTTTCGTTAACCATATAAGATTTATTAGCAAATACCATAGAATATAAGACATTTTCGAACCGAACCTCAATATTTGCCACTACTGTAACATTCGCTGAAAGCCACATTTATACAACGTAATCAGAATATAATCACATAATTCCTTTTTTTGTGAGATTTGCGATAAGATAATAAATAATTTTATATAAAATATTTACGTTCAATTTAAATATATTGAGCTATTTCTTTATTCATGTATTCTATATATTTGTAACTAAACTCTATTGTTAAATATAAGAAATTAATTATTTGAATTATAATATTATTAATACTTATTTGGTTATAAAAAAAATATGTCCATCCACACATGAATATATATTTACATATTAATTTATGTTTAATGAAATGGAAAATAGTTGTAAAATTTCAGTAAGAAGAACGTGAAGTACAACTTTAAGCAATAAATAACATTTATTTAAAAAAAAACTAAATGAAACGAAGAAAAAAAAACTACACTACAACTTTTCTACTTTGTTCTTGTTATTCTCTTTGAAACACACATTCGCTAGAAAAATGTGGCGTAGTAAAGAAAAAAAAGTAGAGACTTTTACAAATGATAACACAAAATCGCACATGAAATGACTGGCGTATGTTTATTAGGCTGGTACTTAAGGTTATTTTTCGGAATTGCAAAGTTCATGTGGTCAAATATATGACAATTTTTTTTTTAAACTATTATCTGTAAAATATCGTACAAATTCAATTCAAATAAAAAATTTGTTTTAATTTAAAAGCAACCGTAAAATTCACATTTCTGGATAAATTTCCAAAAAAATTTTTGGTGAAGTTTTCGGTCTCATTGAATACGTTTGGGAATGGCTTTAGAAGTGGCTTTGAAATTTTTTGCCAAACGCAGCTTCATTGCATTGAAACATCACCAAACACTCTACTGAAACATATTCCAACGGTGTTTTTTGGTTACAAGCAAAAAAAAAAAAAAAAAAAAGAAAAAAAAATCAAACTTGGGAACAATTTTCGAAAATCTAGTGCGACATTTTAAGTTTCCAGCGCAACATAATATAAATTCAAACAGATTTGCGTGGATACCCGATATTTCAATAGTCGACACAACGATAATAAATGGAGTACGAGTATATGTAATTTTTAATAAAAATCCATCTAAACGTTTCAAGTGTCCTGAGTGAGATCCTATACTACAATTACTCTTTAGCTTATCGTTTGCAAAATATGTGAAATTAATTATATTATTTTCCTTAAACGTTGGCTGGGAACTACTTGCACCGTCTTTCTAAGGCCCACTGTTTGAGTGGAAAGCAATCTTCCATCAGAGATCGAACAGAATTTAAACTTAGAATTCATATTTCATGATTATTGCTTGGTTATTTTAATTATGTTTAAATGGTCATATAATTTTGACAAAAATAATTAGACAAAACAAAAACAAAACGTCTCGAGTTACTAGTGTGGAACATGTAAATCGTTGTAAAAGTGAAAATAATAAAAACGTCTTCCTTTGGAAGGCAAAAGTAATGAATGACATGTGTATGTACTGTAATATTCTGTAAAATACTTTTTTTATTTGTTATGCTTTCGAAACAAGCAGAAGCCAAATATATTATATTTCATCATCTAATGAAGGTGAGAGTATCAGTTATTTTCCCCGATTTTTGCCGCTGTTGCTACGTTGAGAGCAAGAAAAACTAAATTAAATGAAAAAAAATTGAAAAACTCTTTTCGCGTTTAAGGTCGGATCAAGTTTTGTTCAAAATTTTATTTTTTTATATTTATATATATTATATTAGGTATAGCGATTTCGAACCAGCTGGAGAATGATTAGACCTAGCGAAATTTAAAATTGACAGCCTAATGCGCATTGTTTTAATAGAGTTGTGTACCCAGGCAGTCGAAGAATTGGAAAGTTATTAGATCTCGTGAAATTTAAAATTCTTCAAATATTTTCCCCGTAAATTTATTTAGCACCCTAATGTACATGGTTTTAATACAGTTCTTTACCCAGGCATTCACACCTGTGTACTAGGGTGAGCAATATCTTTTAGAGGGGCTGCAAATCGAACATCAAATAAATTTAGTACATAATTCGCATTTAATAAAAACTACAATTTCAGTCTCGTAATTTAAATATTTCTAGCTAACATGTCAAATTCATTAATGTTAAGTAGTTTTATAAAAAAATAGATAATTTTAATTGATCGGCACTTAAAATTGGTAAGCCAATTTTAGTCATTTCACTAACAGCTAACAACAAATCTTTTCCTATGTAAAATTTACTATGGTCCTGGCTGTTATGCAACGAAGTGACTGCTAAAGTAATAACTAGCTGAAATAAGAGTGTATTTTTTCAAATAAATATAGCACTGCAATTTCATTATAACTGAAAATATAGAAAGAAATTATTTTCTATTATTTCTTACAGTTCGTTTCATTTCTGAATAAAAACTTTTTCAAGGCACTCCTCAGATTAATTCAAATATGGCCTAGCAATTATCATATTATAAAAATGGTAATAGAAGTTTTTAAGTTAGCTGATAGATAACTGCCTAATTTTTAACACAGTTAGTTAGCTCACCCTAAATTTCACACAGTGAACTACGTAGTGCTTATGTGTGTGTTGGAAAATATGTGAAAAAATCCTTGTCAACCTAGAGTTGAGATAAAGGGGAGTAATAAATTGCAGGCATTTGTATCTTTAGAAAAGGGCCTTTCATTCCTTGAAAGTTGTCTTTATTATTGACTTATAGTATGATTGAATTTTAAAACGTCTTTGGTAGTTTAAACTTGATTTGAAACAAAAATATTTTGGGAATTGTAACATCGTTATTTTTCCCCTCCCATCAAATTTCATTCGAACTGAAAGTAATGAAACTTGCAACTTAAATAGTGTACCGTGAATAATCATTTAATAGTAAATGTGTAATTTTACGATAAGGTTTTTTATTATAAGTTAAAGTTGAGAGCCTAATATGTGAAATACCTCGAAATATTTAGAATGATGGCACAGATGCAAACAATTTTGCATATAGTGCTATATACATCCTCCATCATTTTCAAAAAAATACGGCACAGTGGCACGTATATACCTATACAGGGTGGGCCATAAGAGTGTTGGCGGTTTAAATATTCAATTAAAAAAAAAACTACGAAACATAAAAAAAATATATTTGTATTTTTAAATAGTAGAAGCATGGGAATTTTTAAGACTTAAAAATAATGTTGTCCAAATGGCTTCCCTCGGCTGCTTGACACTCTTGGAACAAATTTTGGAAAACTCGTTGAAAAGTTGTTCTCGGTATTTTGTTACTTTCCTGAATAAAGTTCCTCTTCAACTGCTCTAAATTGGTCGGGTTATTCTCGTAGGCTACCGATTTGAGGCAGCCCCATAGAAAATAATCGCATGGGGAGAGATCGGGGCTACGTGGGGGCCATTCAATGTCCCCCCTTTTCGAAATGAGTTTTCCAGGAAAAACATTTTTCAGCAGCTCTATGGATACCCTAGCCGTATGACATGTGGCCCCATCCTGTTGAAACCACATCCTCGAGGTATTGCCTTGAAGTTCTTGCAAAGCTGGCACCAAAAAGTCTGCTAGCATGTTGCAATAATTGTTCGCTCTAACCGTCGTGAACTGAAACACGAACACGCTCCACAATGTCGGCTGATCTTGCAGAAACTGGGCGACCACGAAACGTAATTTGTACTGTTGAGCCGGTTGTTTCGAACATTCTGATCCATTTTCGTATCACATTGGCGCTTGGAACTTCACTTAAATCGTGTAAACCGTGTTCATGCCGATACAAACGTCGTGCAGTAATCACTGATTTATTGTTTTCGTAATACGCTCGGACACAAAATGCACGCTGCACTCCCGTGTACGGCTCCATGGTTCTCCGAACCACAAGAGCGACAATTTTGTGGTTGACGTAACCACAGGACGAGAAATGAGCTTCATCGCTGAAAAAAAAATTTAAATCCGCATTGAAAGCCTGTTTGATGTAGCACCCGATCAGCATATTTACGGCATTGCAAAGAGAAATGCAAAATATGCCATTATAAGCTCTAAAATAGACCTATTTTCTGAGAACGTCATGGATTCGATAAATTTGGATTATTGGACACATTTTCATTAACAGAAGTGATAGCTTCGGCGGTGCTTACATTGCGATGATGCACATGTCTGACCATATCTGTGACGCTTCCAGTCTCTTCAAATTTCTTTATAATCTAGCCAATTTCTGGCACAGTACCGATTCTTTTAGCATAATCATTCCATAGTGAGAAGTGCCCACGTTCGAATTACCACTTTTGTAGTAAGTTTTCACTATTTTTATGCGTTTTTCGATTGCGAAACGAATATTCGTTATTTAGAAAAACTTTACTAAATAAATAACACTTAAGATGTCAGGTTTTTAACAACTGACAAATTTGCAACACCGGTGGTTTTGAAACCACTAAATGGATAAGCCATTAAAATAGGTATACATTTGAAGCTTTATTTCATTGGTTGTAAGAGTCTAATCTTCTGTTTCGAAACAATCTTAAATGAAATTACGGCAAACATTATTTTTTAAATTCCAATTTTATAAAAATTTTATGAAAATGTAATAATAATATAAAATACTTGCAAAATACGAGCATTCGATCTATTTCCGCTAGGGCAACTTGGTTTCTTATATTTTGATCAGGAGGGTAATATCATTGTTTTTGTAATAGGATTCCAGTTTTTACCATGTTCCTCGCTGTTATGTATATAACCAGTATATATCGGTTTTATATGGTTTTGTTTGGCAGACAGGATATTCCGGTTGTCGATTGTTCAATATTCCAAAATTTCATATTATCCGTCATCGTATGCCGCACGGAAACAGAGATTTGACACAGACACAGTTCATGTGTTTCGCTTAAAATTAAGTCAATTATTTCCAATTGATATTCATCTGTTTTCTAATTATTTCTTTAGAAAACTATGGTAATGTAATATGGTGTGTTCAAAAAATAAGATATATTTTAAAATTTCGCGGGATATGTACATTCGAATTTCGATTACTATTTATTTTATTTTATTTATTTATTTATTTTTTTTTTTTTAAATGGTACACTTGTCTCGAAGATATGTTGACGATTTTATGCATATAGCATGTTTAGTTTGTTTGTGAGAGGCATAAATAAGACAAGTGTTTTGCGTGTTCGGCGATTTTCTGCTATTGCGATTTTCTGGTGTTTTTCTGCTATAAAAATGTAAGAGAAGTTGCATCAAATTTTGTGTAAAATATGAAATTAAGTGCTCAAAAATACTTGAAATGTTGACAGTGGCTTACGATGAGAGTACTCTGAGTCATAAAATGTTTACAGGTGGTATAAACTTTTCACAGAAGGTCCAGAAGATGTGAATGACGACTCTCGCTCTGGACGCCCCAGCACATCAACAACCGGTGAAAATGTTAAGGAAGTGAAGAAAATTGTTATGTTGTTATAGAAAATCGTCAAATCACAATTAGAGAAGTTACTGAGGTTATCGGCATATCGATTGGCTTATGCTACGCAATCTTTTCACATATTTTGGGCACGAAGCGAATGGCAGCGAAGTTCGTTCCAAAACTGCTGAATTTTGACCAAAAACAGCGACGCATGAGCATCGCTCAGGAATTGTTGAATGAGGTCAACGATGATCCAGATTTGCTTCAAAGAGTCATAACTGGCGACGAATCATGGGCATATGGTTATGACATCGAAACCAAAGCCCAATCGTCCCAATGGAAGAGTCCAGAAGAGCCAAACCAAAAAAAAGCACGCCAAGTTCGATCAAATGTTAAGGTTTTGCTCACTGTTTTTTTTCGATTACCGTGGCGTAGTAGATCAGGAGTGGATCAGGTCCTACGGTAAATAGGGAGTGTTACCTTGAAGTTATGCGCCGTTTGCGTGGAGCAATACGAAAAAAAAAAAACGCCCGGGATTGTGGAAAAAAATCATAGCTTTTGCATGCATGATCATGCCTTAGCCACCGTATCCCTTAGATTTGGCCCCTGCGACTTTTTCCTGTTTCCAAGATTGAAGAGACCCATGGAAGGACGGCGTTTTGTGACGATTGATTATGCAGAAGGACATAGCAAAAAGTGCTTATCAGAACTGCTTCGAGGATTGAAAAGAACGCTGGCGCAAGTGTATTATATCAACTTTGAAGGAGATAAAGTAGAAATTGATTAATAAATAAATATTTTTTCAAGAAAAATGAAAATTCTCCTTAGTTTTTGAACACACCTCGTATACTTTTCGGTCGTATGACGCCGAATGAAAACTTGAATGATTTTTAACAGACAACGTTATCCCCTTCAAGTGAATCAGTGTTTGAAGCAAACCCCTGCCCAATCCGTGACTTAAAATTAAGTCTCTTTAATTTTATATTTTCCTCCCCATTGCTATTGTCTCTCGAGGTCAAGGACTACTTTTCGGAGATTGAACATATAGTATAATAATGTTTTTTTTTACATTTCCATCCGTTATTGTTTAGTAGTTTATTGTAGATTACTTTACGAATCTAAACTGTCATAAATTTGGAATCCCCAAGGCCTTATCTGTAATTGTTGCCACCCCTGTTCTGGCCGCATCAGCATCCATTGTATCTGGTAAACCTCGCAAATATATCCAGGTTTGCCTGCCACTCAGCTTGTATGTAAACCTGTAGTATGACTTCACAAAGCCATTCATTTTCTCTGTTTAGTTTCCTTTTTTTATGGCTGCAGCACAACCAGTGAATGTTGCTGCAAGTCGGGTTGGTGGCATGGGGTACCTGTGATTCTGACACGGGTGTTCGTGGCATCGCTGGTGGTGTAGAAACCATTTACATGAAAATACAGTGAGAATACTTACTGGATCAAAGTTTGCTCCTTTCCCTGTTGTGTCATGATAGAATTTTATATTCACATGCATCGAGAAACAAAATACAACACAGGTGGTTTTTTGTGAAATCCTTTTCTTATATTCGTGTTGCATTTGGTTTCCTTACTTCATTCGTATTGCAAATTAAACCTTTGTGTTTGAGTATGCAACAATTTTTTGTTACATCTGCACACGATACGTGCTAGTATTAGTTATCGGACACCATTTACCACTGCCACAAGTAGCAGGAGATACTGGAGCACGTATATTAAGCAGGGTCGCGGTGCAAGAAAAAAAAAACAAAATATTTTCCCGCTACGAGTGAAGAATATAAATTTAAATCAACTAGTTTTCAGACACTTTTTCGGTTTTTACTTTCACAAAGTTTATCAATAACACCGTAGTTTTATAGGTCACTTTGAACGCAGTTCTGCTCTAAGTTGTTAGATAAAAAACCAAATAGTTTGAAAAAAATGTTCAAACAAAAACCAATTGCCAAAATATTTGGAAAGATAATTCACTGGCAATGAAAAGTCAAAGTTCATTCAATTTATTTAAATAAGTTTTATTACAAATTTAAGAAGCAACTCAAAAGCAGCTGCAAAGGTCCAATAATTGGACCAATATATAAAATTAAGAAAATATAAAAACACATGCATGTGGAATTTAAGAGTATTAGAAGGTTACTTATTTACATACTAACTTTGACGATGGTTTGAGTAATCAATTTCTATAATACGTCATGTATAGAAAACTATCCTAATGATCTACCTTCTTTAACTCATCATACGAAATTTTGTCAGAGTTTAAAAATACTGACCTTTTCAACAGACTGTTGGACGTTCTCTTCAGCGCCGCCTGCCGATGACAATTCGTGATGGAACTTTTGAGTTCAATCGCAGAACATGACAAATTCAAAGCCATCACGGTACTTCATCATGTCGATACCAGGGTATAGAGCTCATCCTTTATGCGACTCAGCTATTCTCCGTTACTGATGATCTTTTTCGGAACAACTAATTTAATTATTTGTGTACCTAACATTTGTGCATATAATTATTTGTAACATAGGATTTGCGCTTTGTCATTAAATTACTTGCTGAGTAGCATTTGTTTTGAAGCTATACCGTTATTCTAATCTCTAAGCTGACATTGTTAGTTTTATGAATGGTTGAGCCAAGTTTGTCGAATTCATCCACCACTCCAATGTTATGGTTCACAGATTGTCCCAAACTAGTACACTTTTTTTCGATAAAACAAATTAATTGATTTTATCATCGTCTATCATCACATCCAAAATAACTGTTTTGTTCCCATTGTTTGAGAAGGCTGCAGTAACATATCACAGGTTTACGTTAGCAGTACATGTTTTTGTTGAGGATGACATCAGTGTTATACATTGCAGCTTTCTTCATGGAGAAAGATTAACTTACCCAATAAGTGGACCTGATTGAAACATTAAAAACGTGATATTTTGTTATTATTTTGAAAGCGTTTCGTTCATAAGCGGCTTAGTAGAAAGTACAATTATTGTGCAAATCCTCACTAAACTATCCCGATTTTATTTTATCCTCGCGGCTAGCCTTAATGAAACTATGTACGTTTTGTTCCCGTATGCACACAATTTGAGGAGAGAAAACGTGTTTCCTTGCAACACAGTATAGTGACAAGTGATTTGTCACACTTCCATTAAAGGAAACTGGTTATGGATACTGAAACACACATATACACACACAAAGTGCCCCAAGTAAATAAGAAGTGAAATGAACCGGATTCTAGTTTACTAAACTAAGTATGAATAAATTAGCATTTTGAAAGTGTGCAAGGAGGATGTAAGCTTAATTCAAGGAAATCCCTCAGTAGTGTTGGGAATTTTAACAACATTAGGTGAGTATGAATTTTCTCTTAAGTGGTGATTCCAAATCGTATCTGTTATCTCTGTATAGCCTGGAGGTATCATTGGACCGTAGTTTTTCGAAAAGGATGCTGAAGAAACCGTTATAGTCAACTCCGTTAGACTTTCTTTGTGGGGGCTATGTCAGAGACCGTATTTACGCGGGAGGTTCAAGCATTATAATGAAATAAAGGATAAATATTATGAAGGTAACAGTATTAACTGTAGCCTGCAATTGGAAATTCAAGAGGAAATATTAAAATTTTATTGTAATTTATTGAAGGGCACAACAACCTAATCCCTTTTCATTTAAATACATTTGGTGTAAAAGAAAACAATGTGAATCAAACAATATATGTTCTAGATTGATAGATTATGTTATATTTTATATCTACAAAGAAAGTGTGTAATTTGGAACCTTTTTTTCAAGTTTTATCTTTTTTATTTTTTTATTGTAAAGTAACACAACGGACAAAAATAAATGCTTATGCAGTATACGAATTATGACTTATTATTGAATTTCTTTAAATCGGTAATTATGTAGTAATTAACATTTGCCATATTTAGGCTCAGCCAGGCATACAGCAAACAGACAAATTTATCTTAATCACCTTGGAAATATGTGATCAAAAGATTCTTAATATTTTTAACTTTTGCTTCTGAGTGGTATATATTTTCCCCATCTAATGACACGACTTTTTATATTGTTTCATTGACTTTATAGGAATATTTTACAAATGTTGCTAGGTTTATAATAAACACGTTCGAAACGAGTTCTGTTTATGTCGGAACCAAAAGTTACGCCGGACAATTTTTGATAAAATATTTTACTTTTACATTGAACAACGCAAAAAAACGCAATTTTTTGTGGGTACTCTAGTTATCAGACACCAAAATTTTAAGAAACTACAAAGTTGAAAATCTAAAAAGAGCTTCTTTGATTCTGTTCAGACAGTGCCTTGAAAAATGAATTTCTATAACATTTTTTTTTCTTTATTGCTTTGAATATTGATAGTTATAAAACAACATTTTAATAATCTAAATCAAAACAAAATAATGTTAGTTAAGCTTTAAACAGCGTCTTGTAGACTTTATAGAGGCGAGTTGGCAATACTCGTACTGCGAATATTAAATTACATATATTTACAATATTTTAAGATGAAAGAGAAAAAAGAAAAACATATATATATATATATTTAGAATGGAAATTTTTTCTCAATTCATTTTCTAAATCAGAAGTTCTTCTACGTTGTGTAACAAATAAGTTTTAAGCAAAGTTTTACACGAAGAAATTCTTGTGTCAGCCTCTAAATAAGGAGGTAAATGATTCATTATCTTGTGGTTTCAAGCAAACACCTTATTATGCTTAAGTTGCTACTATTTCTTTTTTTTTTTGAACTGTTTTAATTTCTGGTGAACTTTATAGTATGATGGCCTATACTACGAACGCATTTAAAAACGTATAATAAAAGCTGCAGTTCATAGATTCCGCATATAGGCAAAATCGTCGGAAAAACATCGTTATATAAGGAAACAGTCGAAAATGTCATAGGAAGATTTGCCACTATTTTCAATACCTTTGACTGAACCCTTTGCAAAGATTTTAATTCTGTACTTTTCTTATATCCGTATACAACAGCCAAGTAATTCAATATGCTTTGGATCAACGCCTTTTACGAGTACACCAATAGTCTAGTATTTCGGTCAAATTTATTCTTGAATTTATATAACAATCCGAGAGCTTGCGCTGACTTCATTTTCAAGTGTTGAATGTGACGATCCCAAGAAAGGCTACTTTGAAGGTATAAGCCTAAGTATTTTATAGTATTGACTTCTCCGATTTCTTTGCCATCAACATGGACAACTAAGTTCCTGCTGTGAATATTATATGGCTTAAAACGTAAAAGATTTCTTTTTTTCAGGGTTTAAAAAAAATTCTGATGTGAGAGAAAAATCACGTTCTATATAAGCTTCAACTACAGTTTCAAAGCGGTAGGGATTAATCAGACATATGTATATCGTCAGCATATATGAATAGTTTGCCTGTTAACCCAAGGTTTATTATGTCATTTATAAATATTTTAAATAAAAGAGGTCCAACAACATTACCTTGTGGCGCACCATGTTCAGCATGAGTCAAGTCACTTTTATAATCACATTTGCTGACATACTGCCTTCGGTTATGCAAATAATTTGCGATAAGTGACAGCTCTCTCCCACAAACTCTATAATATTTCAATTTTTGAATTAAAACTTCGTGATCAATAAGATCAAATGCTTTGGAAAAATCATAAAAAAATTCCAAATGCTCTTTTGAAGCCATCGTCCATAGATTTACAAATTCAATTGACTACGTTTATGACAGCTTCATCAGTACTGCACCCTTTCCTGAATCCATATTGAAAGCCACTTAATAAATTGTTTTCTTCCAAATATCCTGATATTTGGTTATATAGTACTCGTTCAAATATGTTGCGTTATTTTGGGATAGGAACAACTCGGTGTGCTTTCAGTATGCTGAATTGTTGACAACACCGTTAAATATATTTACTAAAAATGCGATAAGAATGTGAAGAATTTTTTAAATGTTGACTGAAGAAATTCCATCATAACCCGGACTTTTCCCACGCGATAAACTAAGAACGATGTTCTATATTTCATTCTCTGTGGTGTAATCAAAATATAGTCTAGAATTTTGTCGACATAGAGTTCTCATCGCATTAAAATGGTCAGAAGGATTTTATGTAATTCTAGACTTAAATCTTTTACTGGCTCAAAAAATGTTCATTGAATATCTTTACCATTTGAACTTTATTTATTATATTTATTCATTCATGTTCAAAAAAAAGTACTGAATTCGTAGCCAAGTTGGCTCGCAGTCTCATAAAATTTAGACAAGTACGCATTACGCTATCGGATCAGTATTTTACTTAGTGTATTTTGACATCACGGGATGGCTTGAATTGGAAAGTCCTTTTTCTTTCATTCTGCACATCACATATGTCACAAAAGGGGTTTTTGATCAAACATTCCATTATTATCTTTTTTGGTATACTAAATTTTAGTTTGAAATTTTTTCTAATTTTTTCCTTATGTTTTCTTACTCAAATCTTAAGCGAAATTGAATAAAAGTTTTATATTGCTTTAGAAACATTCTTTGGTCTATTGAAAACTTTTACAAAGGATTTAATGAATTTCTTTAGTACATCTTCAGCGTAATTCTGGGTAAAAAAAACTCCCTTAACATCTTTAAATAACCATCGCCATTGCCATTGACATTATGTTTGTAGAACGATTCGAGGGTAGTTCTGTATGTGGAAAAATAAATTCCTTCACATTCTATGAATAGAACATAGGAGAGCTTCTCTCATCTTCAGTGACCTTATACGCATTCAATTGCTAGACTTATTCCACGTCATCTTGTCGATTACTCAAAGCATTTTCTAAACATATAAAGATCGCCCTAAAAGTCTGGTGTCATTATCATGTTCGATTTTATCGCCATTTTCTTCGGTTAAGGTCTTGGTAAATACTAATTTATAGGGTAATTTTTTCAATTGAATAAAACACTCAAATTTGCATCATATATAAACATTTTTTTTATTGGAATCAATATGTAAATTAGTCTTTGCCATTTAATTTTTAAAGATAATTTCATGTTAATGTCGTCCGCGGCTCCGTCTCCAAATGCCCATTCGAAAGGTCCAATTTTTTCGCCACTTTTTCGAACATTTCGGCCTGTGTTCCAGGAATAACGCGTGTTATGATATCCTGTAAAGCTTCAATAGTGTTCGGCTTGTCCACATAGACTAACGACTTGACATAACCCCACAAGAAATAATCAAGAGGCGTTAAATCGCAAGATCTGGGGGGCCAACTCACTGGATCAAATCAAATTCATCCCTCAACATATCCATTGTTTCACGAGCAGTGTGGCATGGTGCACCATCCTGATGAAATCACATGTCAACCAAGTTCAACTCAGCCAATTGGGGCAAAAAAAAAAAAAAAAAAAAATTCTTGTGGTTGAGAACGGCGACGAATTGACATTTTATGATCATCATTAACACTGGTCGCTACGGCTGCAATATTTTCTTCGGTACGCACTCTACACATGCGAGTCGATGGTTTTATATCCAACAAAGTAAATTTGGTGCGAAATTTGGAGACAAACAGCACGAATTGTTGATTCAGTAAGACGATTGTGACGCCCATAAAATGATCGTATCAAGCGATGTATATTTGTCACAGAGCATGATTTAAGATAATAATTTTCAACGATTTGAAATCGTTGCTCGTTTGTTAGTCTTTCCATGATGAAATGGCAGAGTATACTGTACACTTTTCATTTTGACAGACGACGTTTGGACGCCATTGCCAACCAGTGCTGGCAACCTGAAAAAATTAAATTTTTATAAAATTACCCTATATATGTATGTATCTATAAATAAATTTGAGCGTCGTTTAAAGTTATGAACACATAAATACAAATTTTCGTATTTAAAGTGAATGGAGCTTACTATAGATTATACAAAAATGATAACTTAATTTTAGAACGGATATTGATTTCACTGCAAATGCATTTTTCCTGTACCAATAAATAGTTAGCGTTATACTGTAAAATTTCTAGCGTTTGCGATTTTGTTTGCGATCAGTTATGTGTATCATGTATTTGTGGTAACTCGAAATCGCGCGTTTCTTAGATAATTTATAGCATGACTGTTTGCAAAAACTTGAAATTTTATGGCGCTATTTTACAAAACGCCAAAATGCGCACAATCTTAAAAATTCAAATTTGCTGCAAAATAAGCTACAAACAGCTTTAGTAGATGGTAATGCAATTTTTTAACATGAATTGTGGCTTATCTTTTGCCATTGTCAATTTGTGGCGGGATGAAAGTAGAAAGAAAGAATTTGTTGTTAAAATCCGTATAAAATGCTACACAAAATAAATGTCAACAATCAATCCAAACTTTAACTCATTCTATTTTGTGGTTGAAACTTTTTGGCACAGCGTTTGTTCATCACGTTTCGTAAAATAAATGATGGTGTGCAAGTCCTTGTGTAAGTTTTTCTCGAGTTTCTCGAATGCTGTTGCTTGCGCTTGTGTAGAATATAATCGTAGAACATAATTTTGTCTATGATTAGGTGTGAATATTCGCACTATATAAAACATAGTATAAATGTTTGTATACATGGATACATATACATATATACTCGTACATGCATGTGTGCATTTGTGGTAAAATTACCTCATTTCTTCTCCTCTTGACGCGGTGTGCACTCACGTAAAAGTTAAAAATGTATTCAGCTGTTTGTGCATATGATTAATATTGCGATACATTTTCCTAGTGGAAAACGTTTTCACTTGACTGACTAACTTTTTTTCCTGATTGTGTTCATGCCTGCATCAAGGACATTGTTATTAAAGGGGTTTGTGTAAAAGTAGTTTCCTGGTGTTTCGTGATATATGTGAATATTTTGGGGCACTGGTCTTAAATTTAATGGAATTGGCTGTCATCCTTCGCTAATTATTTTCATAATACTTTATTTAGAGTAACGAGAACGTGTCTCAAGAGGGATAGCGAAAACTCTAATTCATGTTCTGTGTAGTAAATATATTGCAGAGCCATGAAGAGAAATATTTACACAAATCATTTTTGAAAAAGGCCCCTATATTTGTCATCGCTGAGGAACAATTTAAAAATAAATTTGTCCTTCTAAATTTGCTAGAAGAACAGATGTTTAGAAAAACAACTTTTAAGAATTTTTAAGTAAAAATTTCAAACTATTAATTAATCCAAAAGTGGAAATGTTAGCCATGTCTTTTTCGGCCATTTGCAATAACCAATCCTTTTCAAAAAACTGGGAGTTTACCCCAGTTTTAAATACTAAAAGGCACATTTTCTCGTTTCATTCTGAAAATAACAGGCAACTTTAAATAGATAAGAGGTAATTGTTTGTTCAAATTGAAGTCTTTTTATTTAAATTTAACATTATATACAAGTATAGGAAAACTAAATAAAATAAGCTTGAATAGAATTGGGTTGGGTGCTTGAGTCGCAGCTGATTGATTGCAGCTGGGCCAATGGACTGTTGTTGTTCTTGCTGTAATTAATTTGATGTGATGATCGCCACTGCACCCGGTTGGATATTTCCAGAGTAGGTTGTGGACTGTATTTTAGGTTTGGGTTTGAGGTAATCTTCTATGCCGCTGGGAAGGCAAGTCGACCTGCTGATGAATGTTATGGCGCCTTTTAATCAAATAATTTCTCAAGAGATTTGAGAAATTAATTGGTTGTAGGTTGGGAAATAAAAGAAATTAAGATTATTAATTTCAATTCGATATATGTAAGTTTATTTGTGAAGCTGTGATGCTTACCGCTTGAGTTGTGCAGAGCAACTAACTTTTGTTTTTTTTTTACAATTTATGATAGTTACAATTGTAATTTTTGGCTTTCGTTAAACATTATCTGAACAATTATCTTAGGAACAATTCACAATATCTTTACCCCAAAAGGGGCAAAAACGGTAGTATAAAGCACAATTTGAATTAATCTTATATTAGGTATGTTCATGGAAAAATTCATTTTAAGTTCATTTTTAAATTCATTTTTTAACAAGTTTTTATAAAAAGATAAGTTATAAACATTATTTATAACAAGTATTTATTAAAAGATAAGTATAAACAACATGTTTATACAAAGCTGATAAGGATATAGCAAAAAGTTTGAGCAGGCCCAAAAATTATACTTTCAAACATGTTTTGTTGTCCGCAGTGTCGTGGATGATGTACCGGTTCATTCTCATAGAAGTCAATCTATTTGCATAATATTATATGTTGGTTTATCTCTTTTCTCAGCAAGAAATCCTGCCAAAATAGTACCGAAAACAATAAAATACAAAATATTTGATATTTATACATAAATTGACTGTATTGCCGTTAAGGAAGGCTGCTTCCGAGGCAAAACGCTAAAGCTTACTAATAATCCATTCAACAAAACGTTTTTTAAATGTACTTTTCAGGAAAGGTTACAGCTCTCGCCGCAAATTCTATTTTATCCTTAACATTGAACGAAAACAGATGCTACGTAGTAGTAATTTTTAATTTAAAAAGGAAAAGAAAAGTTAGCCTAATCCAGACCCAGTGAAAACGCTGATTATTCAATGGCATTTTTTGAGTTTTGCCTATAAATTCGTTAATAATGGTGGCCCTGTAACAATAAAATACAAAATTTTGATATTTGATACAAAATATTTGTTATCATGGTGCAAAATCCAAAAGATTTATTTCCACAAATCTGGTATTTTTCAACAAATGTCGCATAAAAACCAGATAATAATCTATATTTACTGTCCGACTCTTTGGCAAGAATTCCGAATGCGGCAAACCGCTATAACAAAAGAAAATAGTTAACATTAACTAAGCTTTTGATTGACTTTTATGTGACTTTTTCGGCTCTGTTAGAGGAACCATTTGGAGGCATGTTCATTGGTTTGGATGTAAAACTCATAAATCTATGTCTCGTTTCTTGTAAAAATTCGTTTTATGAATACGGAATTGATTAGTTCAGGCATGTCTTCTGCGACCTTTACTGGATTGAATTTTAAAAGAAAAATCAGGTCTTTCGAGACCAATAGAATAGCAATTCGTTTCTTATGCAAACAGTCACGTAATATGAAACGAATTGAATCAAAAGGCACAAAAAGTTCCCTCAAAAATGAAAGAGCGATTTTCAGTCACCATTTCCTTTACTTTATTGATGCCAACTTCAGTTGATGACCGTCAAGATCTAAAACATCTTCCACCACATTACGACCACTGTTGAATGCAGAGTACCGCTCATATGCTTGTGTTTT
>JAHXMU010000159.1:503553-550765 GCA_019455685.1 Philornis downsi
CTAAAATACAGGCCACCTCTGCCACGTAGGGACACTGACCCCCCCCCCCTTGCTCACATACACTTGAATTCAATTTATAAAAACGTTTAGGTTTTTAACAATATGAAGGAATTATGTTTTTCCAAACAAAATTTTGCCTGTAGTTTCACGGGTTCAACACGTGATGATACCACAGAGTTAATTTTCCATGGAAACCCTAAAATACTCATAACTTATACTAAAAATTGAAACTTAAATAATATATAGATAATTTATAGAAGGTTTGAAAGTTGTTTTTACTAATATACATACATTTTATTTTATTTTGTTATTTATTTATTCATCCGACAATAAATTATATCTATAAATAGATAACTACATACAGTTTTTGAGTTTTATTCAAAGATATTACAGCAACTAAGTCTTGTTATTACATAGAAGTGAATTAATTGAATGGAGGTACAATCGATTTGGAAGGTAAAATGGCTAAAAACCTTTGGTTGCAAAACAAAAATAAATATTAAAGCCAAACATTAAGAGAAAATTATTATTCATAGAGTGATTATCTGCGAAGATGACCACACAAATACACGAATTTTCAGATTGATAAATTCCCTTTATAAAGTTATTTATAAATCGTTAAATCTCTTATTACGAAAAAGAGAGAATAGAGAATTTCATTAAAATAGTTATCATTTAATCATTTAAAATAATCATTAAAAAGTTTGTATATTGTTTCCTCATGTAGCACAGAAGTGCGGTACTTCCAATGTTTGTTGGAAATCGTTTTTAAGCATTTGTTTTAAAGTATTTGCAATTTTCGTAAGCGTCTCTGTGCCGCGTTGTGCCATATTGGTGAAGCGAAATATATTATAGGCCTTATAACACACTTGTAAATAATAATCGTATTTTTAAGGCTTAGACTCGTTCGTCTGTTTAAAAGTGTCCATAATGGCCTAAATGAACGCAATGCCCTCTCGCTAGATAATTGAACATGTTTCTAAAAGGAGAGTTTTTAATATAAGGGTGTCCCAACAAGAACGCAAGATTTAAATGACTGATGCAGCAATTGAATTGTTTCTCTAGCTGTATGACATGTGGCGCTGTCTTGTTGAAACCACATACCCCCTACATTCATCTCTTCAATTCTAGGCACAAAAAACAGGTTATCATTTCACGATACCGAACACCATTGACTGTTTGCGCTTGGCATGCCTCATTTTCATAAAAAAAGTCCAATGATTCCTCCAACCCAAAATCCACACCACACAGTGACATGTCGAGGATGCATTTGCTTCTCGTGAATCAATCGAGGATTTTCCTCACCCCAAATGCGACAATTCTGCCTATTGACGAAGCCATCAAGATGGAAATGGGCCTCGTCACTAAAGATGATTTTATCGGCAAAATCAGCATCTTCATGTTTGGTGTCTCTCCAATACCCAGCTGTCCATGGTCAGCTGGCTTCAGTTCCTGAGTCAATTGAACTTTGTATGCATAAAGATACAAATCTTTCTTCGAAATTCGCTGCATATTGGATCTGGAGACACCAATTTGCTGAGCTCGGTGTCGAAATGAGGTGGATGGAGTTTGAGTGACATCATCACCTAAAGCTGCGATATTTTCGGTCGATCGACCTCGTCGAAGGTGCGTTGTTGCCTTTACATCACTAACAGACCCAGTTTTAGCAAATTTATCCATTAATCTCTTTACAGTTGACTTTTAATATAGTAACGCTGCAATTATTGTGACCCCAAATTGATCGCAATTTGCGAACTGTAGCCCCAAAACTTTCACCATTTTGGTAAAACAATTTCACAATGATAATGCGTTGTTCATTCGTGTAGCGCTCCATTTTTACTAACCTCGTACCTTCTACTAGCAAACAATAACAATTGTACAAATGTCAAACAATGACACTTCATATGGCGCCAAATTTAAATCTTGCGTTCTTGTTGGGACACCTTTCATATGAAGAATTCTTTTCTGTCAAGCTCATTAAACTTTGTGCAATGAAATGCAGCTCTCACAATTGCCGGTAATATGAATAAAATTCAACTTTGGAATTTAAATAATCTAAATTTATTGGTTTTTATTTTGCAAACTTCGTGTTTCCAATAGTCTTACAAAAGGAAAATACTTAAAAATTCAATGCATTGAAAAATCAAAATCGAAAGCTCACTGGAAAAAGGTAATAACCTTAGGAGAACATGTGACCAAATGAATTTCGAAATTTTCCAATTTAGCCGTTTTGGGGAATTTTTGCTGAAATCCTACCATAACTGGAATGGCTATGTGGCACCTTCCAGCACCTTACTGAACAGAGTTAAAATAAATTCTTTTGCGGAGTAGTTTTGAAGAGAACATTATTACCAATATCTTCATGTAAAATCTTGATAATAAAATTCCCCACCTACACTGTATAAACATATGCAGATACGGATATACATATATATATTTCTTTATGTGTACCCGTTCTTATATGGATCCTGCCCAAGGCCTTGCTTGGCGAGAAATGATTCAGTAAGATATTCGAATTTTTTTTTTTTTTTGCTGAAGATTATATCACAATGATGTGAAAGCTTTGAAATGGTTCTAAATTCAGCTGTCGTTACAAATAAATTTTACTTTAAAATCTGTAGAATTCAAATTTATAATACATGTTCAGTAATCTGGCTTTCTTGGCCTTCTTACAATATTACATATACTGTGGCATGAAACTGTGGTAAGTCAATTTGTCGGTATTTTAATACGTATAACTGATAAATTCCAAATAAGTCTTACATAACAGCCTTTAGTCTTTCATATAATAACCTCGTTGGGATATGAGGTACTTGTTAGGATCACCTTCGGCACCCGCAGCCTTATTAGTCTTAAGTAGTGATACTGACATTCTGACTACGTTTTGATTTGGCGTTGGACAATCAATGTCATGGTCGATAAATGGTCTGATTTCCTCTCTTTTGCTTCCATCGGAAACAAACGACTTGTAGAGGAAGTTTCTCAACATTTGCAGCACGATCTAAATGCTTATTTTTTTTAATAACTGTCATTGAATGTGCATTATGTTTGAACTGTGTTAGAGATTATCGGTATTATCTGTGAAATAGAAAAAAGATTTACTACTTAGTACGAATAAAAATATATGGGGTTATCTATTAAGAGGTTCCAAAACCGCCGCTGCTGTTAAATATCTGCCATCTGAACTATAATTTATTCAGTGAAAGGTTTGCCATTTACTTACTACAAAAGTGATGATTCAAACGCGGGTGCTTTTCGTGCATTACGGGTGATTATGGTGCTCAGGAATTGATTATGGTGCAATAATTGGCAAGATTATAGAGAAATTTGAAGAGACTCGAAGCGTTACAGATATGGTCAGGTCTGTGCATCATCGCAATGTATGCACTGCTGAAAATATCGCTTGCGTTAGAGAAATTGCGTCGTGTTATCCGAATTTGTGATTCCATGGCGTTCTCAGCAATTGAGCTCATTATGGCGTATATGACATTTAGATTTACACCTTCGTCCATGTATAGTTTAATGTACAGAACAATTAAATCTGGCTAACCATTTACAATGCCGTAGATATGGTCACTTCCCACTTGGCGCTTGCGTATACAAGCGAAATTACTGCACACGGGACTCGAAGGACCCAAAAATGATTCTGAAAAAGTCATTGCATTTGGAAAAAATGACTGTTTGGCGGGAATTATGATCTGGAAAACTAATTAGGCCATAAAAGCTATTTATTGGGCCGGAGGTACTTTTACCTTCAATTCAAAGCACTATGGTAGTATGATAACCAAATTTTATTGTTCTGTAAATGAAGTCTATGAACTGGATGACATGTGATTTCAACAAGACGGTGTCACGAGCTACACAACACGACAGATTTTGCTTTATTGCATGAGAAGTTTCCAGAAAGCGTGATTTCACGTTTTGGCGACGTCAGTTGACCATCAAGATCATGCGATGTGACTTCGGTTGACTTTTTTTGTGGGGCTACGTCAAAGACTGTGTTTACGCGGATAATCCGCAAATGGTGGAGGATTAGAAAACCAACATTCGTAAAGTTAGCGCCGAGGTACCACCCGAAATGTCCGAAAAAGAGGTCGAAAACTACATCGAAAGGATCCACTGCTGCAATCAATCCAGAGGCGGTCATTTAAATGAAATTGTATTTCATACATAATGGCAATATCCAAGCATTATAATGAAATAAAAATGTTATTGAAACCACAGCTTTATGTGTGTTTTATTTAACTATCCTTTTGAAACCGAAAAATTGATAACCCGTCATCTAATTAGAGAATCAAATAGCAATCTATTACCTTGTCTACCAATACGTCCATTACAAATAATTGGAAACTGTAATATCAATTCCATAAAAATGTAGCTGTTATTTCAAAATAGCTGCTTGTCACAACGTGTAAATACAATGACAGATATTAAATGTGTATCATTTTCAAACCGCCAGAATCAACATTATTTATGATACACTTGTTTACTATCTAACAGACATTGTATCACCATAACATTTAACCTGAAACTAGTAAATCGATATATATTTTTTGTATGCTTTTCGCTTCACATATATTTGTGTGTCCTGTGTCAACTGTGCAGTAGCCACAGGCGAAAATAATCGTTATTCCTCCAAATGTTTATTTATGTATTTTGGTATTTGTATATTTTGTGTTTTACTGAAAACAACATCATATTTACGCAAGTTGTTGTGCTGACGTCTGCCAAAAATGCCGGCTTTATATACGAATTGATGTAGAAATCGTTGTTACCAAACATTTAATAGCCGTCAGGAATGGAGTAGATGTGAAAAAGGCAACGTAAATATGTAGGTGTGAATGTATATTTTGTACATATCTAGTTTACTTCTGCGTTACAGCGTTCGCTTGTATATCAGCAAATTACTTTCTTTTTCATTAAGCTTTACGAGGGCAGTATGAATAATTAAAAAAAAACAAATATTTAAAAATCCTTGGAATAGTATTTACCGATTTAAGTATACAGCCTACTTACTTGAATAGAAAAAGTAGAGTCACTGCGATATCTTGCTAAAATTAAGATGTCGAAATCTAATGTTCCATCAAAACAGTGGTTGATACAATCGCTGTGGAAGGCTAGGATAACGTTTCGGTTTCAACAACTCTGACCCAAACAAATTTTCAAATATTTTTTTGCAACAATAGTATTTTAGTTCTTACAACTGAATTTCATAATGCTGTGGTAGTCATCATCGATTTTTTGTTTATAACTTCAATATGGCAGAGCAATTTGATATAAGTTTGCTAGCAGGAATTGAATTTTTGTAGCAGTAGCTCAATTTTTAATTTAGTTGACTCAGCCGGAAAAAGTTTTATTTGTTATAGTTTTATTTTTCGAACCGATGTTTATTTGAGAACTGAACATTTACTTTTCGTTTGAGGAAACCGAATTTACACTTCTCCAACCAATTTATAAATTTAGTTATAGTGATTTCGTTTCCCCAATTGGAATTTTGTCTTTTTTTGTGACAAACTTAGTATGATTTATTAATATTAAAAAAAAACTGAAAACCAGATAAGCAAAGTTGTTACTATTGGCTACTGTATCGATATGTACAGGGTATAATAATAGTAAATTGAATATGTAATAATTAACGACTTATTCCTGAATTTATTACTTGGAGATATTAAGCGTTTAAAAAATCAACCTTACTGAAATCTGTTAAAGCTTTTAAAATATGCAGAAATTGAAAGTCATCCCCCGAAAACGATATATGTTTTATGCATGTGATAATGATAGCAATAAAACAATTCTATCTTATGTCAATATTAAGAGATATTATGAAATTTTTCGAAAATGTCAATGTCAAAAAATTGGCATAAGTTGTGAAATTTGCCAAATTTTTGGAATTACGGTTGGATGCAAATAAGCGCCTAATTAAGAACGACAGCAACAACCAGTAAAATCCACTTTGTCTTAATTCCACTTAAGCTATTTCTTCTTTTTGCCACAAATATTGAGTTGACCAAAAATTAACTTCGAATTTTTCAAAAAAAAGTCGATTTTGTTATATTTAAAATGCTTGGCACATCTGCTAAGATTGTAAAGGATTGTCCATTTAGTGATTTCCCAACCAGCGATCTAGTAGGACTGTCAGCCATTTACGAACATAAGCGAAGAACGCATAAAAATATTTAAAATTTACTGCAAACGTGGTGATTTAAATGTGGGCTTTCAATCGAACAAAATTTTCGTCACTCGGTGGTTACGTCAACAAGCAAAACTGGCAAACATGGGGCTCGGAGAATCCAAAAGTGATTGCAGAAAAGTCATTGATGACTGTTTGGTACGCATTATGGTCTGGGGATGCCATTGAGCCGTATTTTTCAAAAGTTCAAAAGGATCCACTACTGCAACCAATCCAGAAGCGGTCATTTAAATGACATTATAGAGGGTGTTCCAACAAAAACGCAAGATTTAAATGACTGATGCAGCAATTAAATTGTTTCTCTGGCTGTATTACATGTGGCGCCGTCTTGTTGAAACCACATGCCCTCCACATTCATTTCTTCAATTCTAGGCACGAAAAAACTGGTTATCATTTCACGATACCGAACACCATTGACTGTTTGCGCTTGACATGCCTCATTTTCATAAAAAAAGGTCCAATGATTCCTCCAGCCCAAAATTTACACCACGCAGTGACACGTTGAGGATGCATTTGCTTCTCGAGAATCACTCGAGGATTTTCCTCACACCAAATGCGGCAATTCTGCCCATTGACGAAGCCATCAAGATGGAAATGGGCCTCGTCACTGAAGATGATTTTATCGGCAAAATCAGCATTTTCATGTTGTCTCTCCAATACTCCAATACCCTCCTCTGTCCATGGCCAGTTGGCTTCAGTTCCAGAGCCAATTGAACTTTGTGAGCATGAAGATGCAAACTGCATCGCTGCATAGTGGATTTGGAGACACCAATTTGCTAAACTCGGTGTCGAATTGAGGTGGATGGAGTTTGAACGACATCATCACGTACAGCTGCGACATTTTCGGTCGACCGGCCTGGTCGAAGGCGCGTTGTTATCTTTACATCACTAGCAGACCCAGTTTTGGTAAATTTATCCATTAACCTCTTTACAGTTGACTCTTTTGGAGCATTATTTTGACCCCAAATTAATCGCAATTTGCGAACTGTAGCCGCAAAACTTTCACCATTTTGGTAAAACAATTTCACAACGAGAATGCGTTATTTAGTTTTACTAACCTCGTACCTTCTACTAGCAAACAATAACAATTGTTCAAATGTCAAACAATGATACTTTGAATGGTGCCAAATTTAAATCTTGCGTTCTTGTAGGGACACTCTTTATTTCGTACATATTAGGAAGATCCAAGCATTATAATAAAATACAAGTTTCGTCGAAATCATAGCGTTATGTTTGTTTCATTTCAGTTTACTTGAAAAGCGATATTTTAAGCTTCATTTTGTGATATATTATAAAATTTTCAGAGGTCATTTTATTTTAAATCTCGATGTGAATATGGAAGCACAAAAAGAACATTTTCTCCACAGTTCGCCTTTTAGTTTTGAAAAGACACCCGAATATTTGTGATTAATATTTTTTTGGATGACTTAACAGAATGCATGTGCTAAAATTGGTTCACAGAATTCTGTTCCAGAAATTTGCATCAACGGAGCGGTCGGCTAAATGAGGCTGAGTGAGTTGAATCGACACTCCGTTGCAGACAAACTTAAGAACTGACACTTGGCAATTGTGTATGAAACGGGTAAACACATTGCAGTATTTAGCGCAAGTTTGTGAAATTGGTTTAAGTTTCCAAGCCAATTTTAATTCATGCTTTCAATATTGAATGCTTTTACATAGCTAAATATAAAGTGTTATCCTCATTTTTAGGCTGCTCTCAATATCTCAGCAACCTTAAATGTTCATTACTCTTGTTATTTGCTGCTACATACATCTGTTGGCATTTCTGTATGCTTGGCGGCACTTTTGGTATTTGTAAAGATTTATGTTTTGTGTTTTTATGATTTAATTAAAATAAAGTGTTATTTGTTCAAGACGTCAATTCACTTTCGACTTGGTCTCGCCTGCCTTCATATATACGTACATATATATCGCTCGCTAGAGTATACATCGTTTACGCATAATTGTTTGACTTCTTTCCCTTTGAAATTTTTGGTTTCGTTACAGAAATTTGATGGTCCTTTACAGCATGTTTATTATGTTTCGTAAATTAGCAATAATTCTTTATTTATTTGTTTCGTTTATTTTGCGGATGAAAATGTCTTTGAGCGGTTTTCCTCCATTACACAGAGGGACTGAGGACAATACGATGACAGAATATTTTAAGAACAATAACGATAGACTTGTCCACTGTACAGATGATCAATGGGGATAGGAAAGAAATTAATCTAAACGGTATGTTTACACGTGATTGTTTTTAGACTAAACACTGAAGTGTAGCAACAAAAAGGTGTATACATTTTATTTGAGAATTCACTTGTTAGGCAATTAAAGTCCTTAGTAGTCCCAAGTGTCTTCCAAGGTGACTATCCGAAAAAATGGTATTTCATGAATCCCTGATACTGCTTTTGTTTTATAATAATACCGAAATATGTATAATAATTAGGATTTTGGTGGAGGTTACAGAAAGATGGATTGAAATATTTTGGATTAATTTCTTGATTTCACAGGAATTCCAAATTTTAATAATAATGGTAACCTTTTTGTCATCAAATATGAGTGCCGCGTTGTATTTTTCGCTAGGTATGATTTAAAATCTTTTCGCATTTGAGCATAGAAATTTAAATGGCTATGTATTTTCAAATAATCCTCGATTTGATTTTCACACTTTCTGGAATTATTGAAGCAATTAATTTGAGCTTTCAGACAGTTCAATTTTAGAAAGTTATTAATGATTATCATTATCGAAAAAAATCCGTCTCTTAAAGGGAAACTCTGAAACTTTAAATAGAAACATTTGCAGATAAAATATAGAAATTTGATCATTTTATTATCATAGCTTGAGTTTCTACAAAAGTACCACTTAGTAGTAATTCACATCTCCTGCCGATTATAAAAAAGAAAAGTTGAACGCCAAAATCGACAATTGTGGGACTAATACAGGATGTCCGTCGGGAAGGCATACTACTCTGTTTGTTTATAATTTTTGATTAAATGAAAAATCGTATATTAATAAATGTTTTATTTATTCTCGGCAATTATGTATGGAATACAATATCAGATAAATGTCCGCCTTTGTTAGCCTCACAAATGTGAGCCCTTTTTTTCATTACATTTTCACACATTTCACGCGATATTTCACTAATTTCATCACTAATATTTTGTTTAAGTGGCTTAAGCGTTTCTGGTTTGTTTTCATAAACCTTGCTTTCCAGATATCACCACAAAAAGCTGCAGTCAAATAAGGCGACTGTGGAGGCCAATCAACATTACCATTTCTTGAAATAACTTGTTGTGGAAAAAGGTCTTGCAGTAGTTCCATTGTAATTCTGGCTGTATGCGATGTGACACCGTCTTGTTGATACCACATGTTAATTAAGCCTAAAGCATGCAGTTGTGGCGTTAAAATGTTTTCAGTCATATCACGATATCGCTTCCCATTGACAGTTGCCGTTACGCCTTTTTCAGTTTCAAAGAAGTAAAATCCAATGATTCCTCCTGACAAAATTGCGCAGCAGACTGTCACTTTTAATGGATGCGAAGGTGACTGATGAATAATTTGAGGGTTTTCCATTGCCCAGAAGCGCCTATTCTGTTTATTCACATATCCATTCAAATAAAAATGTGCCTCGTCACTCATTATGATTTTTTCATGAAAATCGGGGTTGTCATGGGCGAGCTGTAACATCCTATTGGCATATGTATGGCGACGTAAATGGTCTTGTGGAAGAAGCTCTTGTGTCAACTAAATCTTAAATGAAAACAAATGCAAATTCTTGTGCAAAATTGTGACCAAAGTTGTTCTTTGAAGACCAAGCTCCTGAGCATGGCGTCGAATTGAGGTTGATGGATTGTTTTGAACACTTTCTTTTCAGCTGATCTTGCAGTACGCTGTGGTCCATGCGTGGCCCTATCAGCTACAGACCCTCTTTCTTCGAAATCATTCACTACACGATAAATAGTGCGTTTTGTTGGCACGTTGTTTCTCTCAAAAATTTCACGAATCTTTCTCATCGTGACAGTTATCTATGATTGATTTCGATAAAATGTTTTAATTACTAAAAAAGGTTGATTTGTCGAATATTTTTCCATAATGAATTTGCGACGCCTCTACTTCACGACTGCCAAATATGAACTGTCAAGACTAATGTTTACCAAAATGGCGGCAAGACAAAGTATTAAACCTTCCCGACGGACACCCTGTATCATAGAATTTTAGTAATCTAGCTAATTAAAAATAGCTTAACGAAGTTTTGTGACAATAATTTGGGTAGTCAAGTGTTACACATTTTGCTTTGTTTCATTATCATTGTAAGTTTTTTTCAGTAAATCATTTCTTAAGCTATTCCTTTAAAAATTTAAAAATAATAACATTTTTGGAGCTGTTATAAAAACCTATTCTTCAATGTTGACCAGATAATAATTCAGAATCAGTATCTCCTATGCGTTCACAGTTAAATGGTTCAAAGTTCCAAAGCTTTGCAAACCTTAAGATTTTCGAGAACAACGTTGCATTAGCATCATATTATACGCAACGCTCAATAACTATGTTTTATAACGATTCAAAATCATCAAATTTATTCAACTGAAATAGTCAGAATCAAATTCCGATTACGTTTATGGATTTTAAACTGTTCAAAATAAACATATTTAAAAGTTTGTGCAAACGTTAGCATTTGTGCTAAGGAGGGAAGGGTCCATTGTTATCAGCGTTTGATGATAGCGGTAGACGTCGATTCCAATCGATCTTCAGCGAAGTTGTGGTTGTTATGATGTGGACTGTAGATCCATACATCGCTGGTTCATATCCGGCTCGAAGGGCAATGAACAAACATTAGCGTTTGTGCTAAAGGGGAAAGGATCGGTTGGTGTCAGCGTTTGAGGAGAGTTTGATGAAAGCGGTGGACGTCGATTCCAATCGATCTTCAGCGAAGTTGTGGTTGTTAAGATGTGGACTGTAGATCCATAGGTCGCTGGTTCATATCCGGTTCGAAGGACCATGAGCAAACGTTAGCGTTTGTGCTAAGGAGGAAAGGATCGATTGGTGTCAGCATTTAGGGAGAGTTTGATGGTAGCGGTGGACGTCGATTCCAATCGATCTTCAGCGAAGTTGTGGTTGTTATGATATGGACTGTATCTTTTGTAAAGGCAACTTTTACCTGTTTGCGGTAGCGGGGTAGCTGTGGAAATTGAACATAGCCTTAGATACTTACAATATCTCGTACAACGACAAATTGTTAGAATTTAGGTAGAAAGAGAAAACCAGAGAATAAACACCAAAGGATTAGAGATAATGGATAGCAGGTTAACTTACCATAATTGCTTATGAGATGATTGGTGAACAACGGAAATTCTGTTTACTTTATATTAAGTAATTTTAATGAAGAATACGAAATGAGGGTAAAAATTACTACTCGCTATGATGTGATGCAAAGAAGTGCCATTTTTGCCATACTAACTTACTTACTTACTTACTTGTCACTTCACAATTTATCTTTTTACAATTCATTAATCAATTCACAATAAGTAACAAGTAAATTTTATAGCATAGTTAAACAAAACCAATTCACGATTAAATACGTCTTGTACATTGATTGGCAATCCTAATTAAATACATTTTTGAAGTACAAATTGAGTGTTAACTAATTTAATTTCAAATTATTATATATGTAAGTAAGTATAAACGTTATAAGTTTATACAAAATTTTTTGCTTAATTTTTCAAAAACCGGTAAACTGTAGCAAAAAATGGTTAAATTTGGTTATTCGATTGATCATGTGAAACAATATTGTGTCAAAATCATCAAATATATTCTACTGAAGAAGTCAAATTTATTTATTATTAAAAAAAAAGAATTAGCCATGGCTACCGGGGCCTTCAGCTAACGTAGTAATATTTTAAAATACAACATGAGAAGTATTACAAAATAAAGTTTTTTTAAGTAATTTAAATTTTAACATACAAGTTCGATTTTCTGATGAAATCTAAAATTAATTTTATATTTTTATTTGAAGGATTAGCGATGAGAGCAATGGGATCTGCATTAGCGAATGTTGATAGCCTCTTCTGGCTAAGGAAGGTGCATGTAGAAACGATATGGCTGATGTCAATACAAGCACGATTACATAAAGGACAAATATTGCTTAAACCCTTATTTATATAATGTGCATTTGTCAAATTGGTGTGACCAAGACGGATCCGAGTAAATTTGATTTGCTCTAAGCGTGAAAAATCTTTCTGTGTTGAGTTTTTCAAAAATTCAATCGTAGAAATGCAGTTCGGGTTAATGTTTTTATACCAGTTCGATGTACGATTTATTAAGACTAGATGTTTCTGCATCAATTCTTTCCGCAGTTGTAAGGTTATATCACTGCTGTTATAGTTGGGGGTATATACCAAGGGGAGAGTAGTTGCGAGTTTAGCTATTGAGTCGACTTTCTCATTACCTTTAATGCCAGTATGACTAGGTATTCACATAAGTTTTATTTTGGGGAATTTGTCAATAATTATGCTTCGGATATTAACAGCGTAGAAATTATTATTAAATTCTGGTTATTTTCATGAGTTTTAAATTTTAGTTTGTTTAAAGTAAACCCTTTTTTAAAATGTTTTTGTAATTTTTCAACAATCGGTGAACCATAGCAAAAATGGTTAAATTTGAGAGAAACTATTTTGAAAAATCCAACGTATGGTTAAAAAAAAAAAAAAACAAAGAAAAAAAATCAGTTTACGGTTTCAGTTTTGATCACTCTAACAGATCACCTGTCTGAAACTTTTGTGCTGACTCAATTTTTTCCTAGACATTACTAAAGTCGATAAATCGCATCACCAAAATGATTACTTATTCGTATATTGCAAAGATTTGATTTATATTGCCAAATTCGAGACATTCCATTCAAATATTTTCACACCAATGCGCTTAATTTCTTTGCACAAACATACAGCTTCTCAGTGCTGCTCGTAAATAAAATTTCTTAAAACATCATAATTTTCAAAGACAAAACGGCAGTTAAAATTGTTTTACCGCCTGACGACACGACGGTAAATGTGAAAAATAAAATCTTTATGCTTCCATTTCTTAGTACGGAATTATTATATTTCGACTGGCAATATTTTGAGTGTCTAGGAGCTATCTATGTAGAAAGAGGAGCGTAAAACCATTCTTGTCTCAACGCAGCATTTCAAACATTTCATATAATAATTTCAAGCATTAGCATTAAATTTCATTGCTGTAAAGTGGTTTAAACATTAAATTCTATACTTGAAGAAATTGTTAAACTTGGCATTTCATTCAATCGATATCTTGATAGGGTTTAAAATATTGCTCTTTAACACAACAATTAATTTATAGTCCATAGAAAGCAATCCTCTTGACAAAATTTACTGCAGATTAATTAGTTAATTTATCAACGCAAAATTTGGTTGTGACATAATGATGAAAACTAATCTTACGTGCTTGGCAAGTGCTGTATGGCAAAAATCATTATAATGGCTATGGAACAGAATTGTTCAAAATATTGTCCTATGTAATAAATTATGTGGTTGTTAATAATTAATCGAGTTTCTTCGTTTCAATAAACGGGATATTAACCCACATAACGAAACTTATTTTTGAGTAATACTAAGAAACATGTGCAACAATTTTTGTATTATAACAACAAATATATCACAAGATGACATATGTTTGTTTGTAAATAATAAAAAGTTTACTGCTTTGTTTAGCAACAGGGGAATCTAAGCGATTACAATTATTCGATTGAAAGGGACAAACCAGATAAGCAAAAGACTAACCGTCAAAAGAAGAGCCTACGAAATTAAAATGGGATCCAAAAGATAATCAACTGTGGAAGCACCTGCCATTTAGGTACCTAATTAAACGCTTACATTGGAACACATTTGCTAGCTCAGTACATGTAATAGAATGCAATATATTCCTTTATCCCTGGGTGATTTTATATATATTTTTTTCTCCATCATAACACAACCAAATATATGTGTTTGCCACAAACTTTATTCTAATATACCAGTACATTAAGTCTTTAGTTTGTTTACTCTTGTGGTAGATGATCGATAATCCAAAAATTCCCTTGCGTAATGAAGTAATTGTATCTACCATTTAGGCAACCGCAGTGCCATAAATTTGTAAAGTGGCTTCACTTAGAGCAACTCATTTTGCAAAACGCTAAAGATTACACCAATTTTGTACGCAAATACTAGTTTACTCATACACATACCTATACATACTCGTACAACATTGTCCGTATCTGCTACCGCATGTATTCCCCTTCCAAATGTTTGAAGTTGCTGTTGTTTATCCTTAACCTTTAACCAAAAATCCAAGATTTATGAAAGTTCTTTGGGGAATGTGGAGAAAAAAAAAAAAAATAAAATAAAATAAAACTAAATATCAAACCACAAATATATGATACTCCTATCTGACTGTGTACTATGTAAATACATTCGCGAATATTTGTCTATGGTTAAATGTATTTACATGTATGTGTGCCCGGGGCATTTGTACAGCATCGTTGGATATAACCATAAACTAAATAAGTACTAGAGTATTCATGGCTTTACGACTAGATTGTATATTTATATGTGAGGAAAGCTTTCATATTTTGTGGCTCAACAAAATCTAACACCATATCCCTAATGTACGGAAACGGAATGTTGTCGCTACAGTGATTAGTTGGTACTTTTCTGCTAGTGTATATTTTAACGGCTAAAAATAATTTCCATATTTCGGATAATTCTATTGTAGGAAATGCTTACCAAAACACTATTATTATTTGTAAGTTTAATATTAATCCAGCAGCTATTACTCAATTTTTTGAGAGTTTCGTATCTAAAATTTAATGAAACTGTTCAAAATAATTCTTAATATGATCACCAAATTTTACTTCTTTATGACTTTATATAAATTTTTAAAAGAAAGTCAACTAAGGTGTTTATGTATAAATATACCTCATTGTGTGATCTAATCTTTACTGTTTTTTTTTTATTTTATTCTAATCCATTGGCTGTTCATAATAAGGAATGGTTTTTTGTAAATAGACTTCTACCTCAAAGGACGAAATAGACACAAAAATGCAATGATAATGTATTTCCATCTTTGACGAAACCTAGTGAAATCTTCTCTTCAACATATTTGTAGAATATTTTGACGCAGTGGCGTTTGTTATAGACTAGCCTTCACGAAATTTAACTTAACTTTAACTTAAGCTTAACTTAAAAATTTAAACTTAGCTTAACTTAATTTAAAACATTTAAAAACTTATAAAAAAAAAATTAAAAAAAGACGAAAAAAAAATCTGTAGAAATATCTGTAAAGTATTTGTGAAAAGTTAAATGCAAGAAATTGACTATTTTGTAGCATTTTTATTACATAAGTAAATTGAAAATAAGTTGTTCTTGTTATTAGCAATCCTTAAAGAAACATGTAGAATAAGCTTAAAATTGTACCAAATTTTTATAAAGAGTGTCCTAACAAGAACGCAAGATTTAAATGACTGATGCAGCAATTGAATTGTTTCTCTGGCTGTATCACATGTGGCGCCGTCTTGTTGAAACCACATACGCCCCACATTCATTTCTTCAATTCTAGGCACAAAAAACAGATTACAGATTTCACGATACCGAACACCGTTGCTGTTTGCGCTTAACATGTCTCATTTTCATAAAAAAAGGTTCAATGATTCCTCCAGCCCAAAATCCATACCACACAAGATGCAAGATGCAAATGGGCCTCGTCACTGAAGATGATTTTATCGGCAAAATCAGCATTTTCATGTTGTCTCTCCAATACCCAATTAAAGAATTCCCTTCGCTGCCCATGGTCAGCAGGCTTCAGTTCCTGAGTCAATTGAACTTTGTATGCATGAAGATGCAAATCTTTCGTCAAAATTCGCTGCATAGTGGATTTGGAGACACCAATTAGCTGAGCTCGATGTCGAATTGAGGTGGATGGAGTTTGAGCGACATTATCACGTACAGCTGCGACATTTTCGGTCTCTACATCACTAACAGACCCAGTTTTGGCAAATTTATTCATTAATCTCTTTACAGTTGACTCTTTTGGAGCATTATTGTGACCCAAACTTGATCGAAATTTGCGAACTGTAGCCGCAAAACTTTCAGCAGTTTTGTAAAACAATTTCACAATGAGAATGCGTCGTTCATTCGTGTAGCGCTCCATTTTTACTAACCTCGTACCTTCTAACAGCAAACAATAACAATTGTTCAAATGTCAAACAATGATAATTCGAATAGCGCCAAATTTAAAGCTTGCGTTCTTGTTGGGACACCCTTTGGTAGTAGAAGACTTATCCAACCTATTTTTTCTTGAAGATTTGTTCAACAATTTTTACCATTTTTTCGTTAACTAGGAGATTTGTATGTTAACTGCATGTACGAGGTGTGTTCAAAAAAGGTTAATTTTCAAATTTCGGGTGCTACCTACATTCGACTTCTGATTATTATTTTTTTTTTAATGCTGATACACTAATCTCGAAGATATGTTGCTGGTTTTATCCATACAGCATATTTAATTTGTTTGTGAGAGGTTTTCTTCTATCGAAAAAAATTGGATCAAAGAAGTTGCATCAAATTTTGTGTAAAAAGTGGATTTAAGTGCTCAAAGTTGAAATGTTGACAGTGGCATACGGTGAGAGTACTCTGAGTCAAAAAAGAAAAAAAAAATGCTTACAAATGGTACAAGCCTTTCGTAGAAGGTCGGGAAGGTGCAAATTACGACGCTCACTCTGGACGGCCCAGCATATCAACAACCGATGAAAATGTTGAGAAAGTGAGGAAAATTGTTATGGGGGATTGTCGAACCACAATTAGGAAGTTGCTGAGGATGTCGGCATATCGGTTGGCTTATGCCATGCAATCTTTTCGGAAATTTTAGGCATGAAACGTGTGGCAGCGAAGTTGGTTCCAAAATTGCTGAATTTTGTCCAAAAACAACGTCGCATCAGCATCGCTCAGGAATTGTTGAATGACGTTAACAATGATTCAAATTTGCTTAAAAGGGTCATAACTGGTGACGCATCATGGGTATATGGTTATGAAATCAAAGCCTAATCGTCATAATGGAAGAGTCCAGCACGGCCAAGACTAAAAAAGCACGCCAAATTCGATGAAATGTCAAGGTTTTCCTCAATATTTTCTTCGATTACCGTGGCGTAGTGCATCAGGAGTTCCTATCACAAGGTCGTACGGTGAATAAGGAGTATTATCTTGGCTTTTGCATCATAATAATGCAACTGCTCACTCATCTTTGTTTGTGAGAGATTATTTGCGTATGCATTAGCTTTGGTGTTTTTTTGAGAAAAATTAAAGTTCACTTTTTTTTTCATATTCACGCATATGCGACACCTGATCAGAATATTTTTCATTACGGGACCCCCCAAATTATTGGAATTATTATTAATGGACTGCTTCATTTCAGTCAAATTTGTTGGTTTCGTTTCTAACAAAACTTACTTGACATAACCTCATAAAAAAGACCAAAATCGGTCTGGCTACATGCGCAGTTGTTCCATCTTGCTGGAAACAAATGCGGTTGACACAGATACATCTTCGGCTCAATTCTGGGTAAAAAAATACTTCAACATCTGCAAATAACGGTCCGCATTAATATTGGCACTTTGTTGGCAGCATGATTCGTTCGCCACCCCGTATTTAAGTTTTTAATATTTCATAAGATACGGTCATTGAAAATGATACGTAGTGTATACGTAGTATTATCCCCCTTTTCACCGACCAGACGTATAAATGGTGCCAGTAGTTTGAAACAAAATATTTTGGTGAAAAGCGGCAAACCTGTAGAACATATGTTTTAAATTGTAAGACGCCACGTTGTTCAGTTTTTTTTTTATTTGAGTCATCAAAAGAAAACGATCTGAGTGAATTTATAAATATGAAAAAAGTTGGTCACCGTAATTAAATGTTTTCATTTAAAAGGTCTCAGCCCAACCAATATTAAAACCTAGCTAAATTCTGCTCTAGGGCAATCTGCTTCTCCGCTTACGACTGTAAAATATTGGGTAGCAGAGTTTAAACGAGGCTGTATGAGATGCCAAGTCGAACATCGTAGTAGTCGACCAATTGAAGTATCCTCGCCAGATGAGACAAAAAAAAATTCACAAAGTGGTACTGGATGATCGTCAGCTAAAGGTGATTGAAAGGATAGGCATTTCAAAGAGTTCTATACATCGTATATTGACCGAAGATTTGAAGGTGAGAATATTATGCGCAAGATGGGTGCCGCGCTTGATTTCAACAGAGCAAAATCATCGTCGTGAAGATGTTTCAGTGGAATGTTTGCCTATTTTCCACCGCAATAAGGCCGATTTTTTGCGTAGATTTATAACCATGGATGAGAAATGTGTCCACCACTTCACACCCGAAACGAAGGAACAGAAACAGTCAAAGCAGTAGACTGAAATGGGAGAATCTTGTTCACAAAAGGCGAAGACGGTTCCATCTGCAGGCGAGGTCATGCGTCTGTTTTTTGGGATGCGCATGGAATTATTATTATTGATTATCTCTAGAAAGGGAAAACCGTCAACAGTAAATATTATGCTAATTTATTGCCGGGCTTTGGGTGATGGCATTATGGGAAAAAGGCTGCATTTGATGAAAAAGACTATGCTCCGGTTTACATAGTGGACGTGTAAACCGGAGCATAGTGCGATGGCCAATTATTTAATAAATTATAATTCGAATTGCTTCATCCCGCACCTTATTCGCCAAATTTAGCTCACTCGGACTATTTTTTATTTTGAAACTTGAAAAATGGCTTGGTGGTTAAAGATGTGCCAACAGTAAAGAGGTGGAGTCTATTTTAAGTATTTTGAAAGTTATTACTGTAAACAGCGTATAGAAGCTTTTGAATATTGCTGAAAAAAGTGCATTGAGCTAAAAGGAAGATATGTTTAAAAATAAAGACAATTTTTCCCAACTTTCTTTGTGTCTTCTTTGTTAGGTCAGCTAGTTTTTTGACTGCCATCGTAAATATGGTTGTTCAACTTTGATATTTGTCCTTGATTGAAATGAATTTTGAACACTAAAAATAATCACACAGAGATCTCCTCGGAAAGACCAAATATGTGGACTGTGTTATGGGTGGGTTCCAAAAGTTTCCGTCTATATAGTCTATGGTTCCTTTCTGCGCATATGCTATGAAAATTTTATCATAATTGAACGAGGATGCAAACATACAAATATGCATTTATTAAATTTTTTTTGTACAAACTCGTAGATGAGAGAAAGTTGTTTTTTGCACGCCATTTGTGTGGCGATGGGTCGGTATGTCGTCCATAGTCCTTCAGTCCGCAAATTTTATAAGTGGCAGGATTAGATTAGTATGAAACAACTCGACCGCGGGAAGACAAAATTAAAAAAAAATAAAAATAAATTTTGCCAACATTTTCCAATAGTTTATTCGTTAACTAAAGACTAAATATGATTGTAAGGAAACATCCCAATTTGTTAACTTATTAATGTCACCACTAAAATTGTTGGCATGATTTGTGGAAGTGCCAAAAACATATTTCATTTTTGCACGAAAAGAGGGCATTTTGAATTGGTACGTCCTTCATACTCTATGAACCAGAAACTACAGTCCACATTTGCGCATTTCCACTTGCGGTGGACTAAAACAGGGCGCATGGATTCTTTTACCACCATCTTAGATACTTCAAGGTTCAAGGTCAAATTTAAAAATGTTTGCGAAAAATATGCTTTCTAATATACAGTTAGAAATTTTAAAACTGTACAATAAAATCATTAAATATTAAACAGTTCTAAACTTTGTTCTTTGCAACTTTTTCCATTTTGCGTTATCACGGTTATATCACAAGTACACAAGCAATGCCATTGGTAAAAATTAATATCATATTTTAACATTTCTATTAACCTCATGCTTAGTATGGCTTTTAGAAGCATGTCGCTAAGCAGTCTGATAATAACACCAAAAAAGCTAAATGGCATCTGTTGAGACTTTGCAGAAGTTTCACATCACAGTGCGATATAAATACACATAACTTTTTTTTGCTGGCAAACATACGCATATGTACTTTCATACATTCTTTTGTAAATATGTATGTGTATCAACTTTTCTATAAGCGTATATGTACATCTGCATGTGCATGTATTACGCCCCAAGTCGCCTGCAGCATAGGAAAATCTTCATGTTCTTATGACAGAATTGGCGGTAGAGTGGATTTTTTTCCATTTACTTATATTTACTTTTCCCCCTGTTTGAGGCGACTGCTTTTAGAGCATTCTTTTGGCAGTTAGTTCTCTATGTTTGACGTTAAAGGCGTCGGCATTTCCACCATAACCATCAATGTTACATGATATGAGCCAATTATTTAAAATACGTTTATTTGTTGATTGGAGTTCAGTTATCTGCAGACAATGTGGATGCATGTGGGAGTGAATATTTATGGTAATATTTCAGTGAAATTGTTCTAGTAACATAATGTAAGCATCCAGCTCTAATATAGTTGAAATATAAATTTAAATGTATGCGGAATACAAGACGTCCGGATTTTAGAAGATTTTTGTGCTGCAGGCTTTAGTCTTTTGTTGTTTGAGGTTAATGGTGAGGTACGAATTAAGGACGGGTGTCATTAAAAGACATCGAATTCTTTAAATATAGCGTTATCAATTTTTTATTTTCAAATAAATTTAAATAAAACACATGTAAAGTTATAATTTTGATGAAATTTTTATTTCATTATAATGCTTGGAACTTGCCGTTAGGTACGAAATACAATGTCGTTTAAATGACCACCTTTGGATTGGTTGCACCTTTTGAGGTAGTCTTCAAAAAACTGCGGCGCAATCATACCACTAGCTCAAAATGCGCAACAAACAGTCACTCTTGCCCGATGCAATGAGTTTTCCACAGTCACTTCTGGGTTCTCTGAGCTCTATATGTGACAATTTTGCTTGTTGACGTAACCACCGAGTGAGAAATGATTTCAATTATAAGCCCATGTTTGAATCACTACTATTGTAGTAAGTTTTAACTATTTTTACGTATTCTTCGGTTGTTAAGCTATCCATATTCGCGAATTTTAAACCTTTCACTAAATAAATAACACTTCAGATGACAGGTATTTAACAGCTGACAGCCTTGCCGAACCGGCAGTTTTAAAACCACTAAATGGATATCCTTATATACATCAAAATATTGAAATTAGATGCGCGTTTTTATCAAAAACCAAAAAAAAGAAAAAAAATCTTTCACTCTTTAGAGCATTTGTAAGGGGAATGACACATTTTTACTTTTGAACTTCTGAACCATTTAGGCTAAAGTCTTGATGTTACTCGTATATGACTGCCTAAAATGTCAAATCATCCATTGAAGAGAAAAATCCAAAAATTACAAATAACCCCATTTGGTAGAAGTTGTGTGGCGATGCAGAACAACATAATCTTTTTCAGGACAACACAGTTTTATGAAATTTATATTTCAAATAACGAATAATCGCTTTTATGGGACATCTATAGAAAGGTATACCGTCATCAAAATGAATTGTAAAAATTTGTTTTTATACTTCAAGCTGAACGAATAAAGTTATATATCATTTGAAAGGCAGAAATGTAATACCCAGAAAGAAACATTTAAAGGACCAAGTGCTTTCAAACCAAATGTGTTTCGCGTTTTTCTAAGTCGATTAAACGATGTTCGTCTTTTTGTCGCAGGCAATATATTTCACAGAAGGAAGCATTTAAAGAACTAAGTATCTTCAGACAAAATGTACTTCAAAATTCTTAAAGTCGACTGAGCGAAGTTCGTCTGTCCGGTTGGCAAATAAACCTTTTTAAAATTTGGCGTTACCTATTTTTTTTCCATACCACAGTCAGGGGGCGTAAATGGGCTATAGCAGCACACATATTTTGGTGTTTCTAATACAAATTGTCATATTTTTTGAAATTCAATTTTTCAATTAATCTCTTCCCTGAATAGCGTTCTTTTGACGAAAAAAATTCCTCGAGACATTATTTGCTCCCGAAAAGATGTAGGGTGTAGATTTTCTTGTATTGATTTTCAACACTGGAATGAAAATAGCTGATGTTGCTTCGATAATATATTTATAGAATTGTTAAGACGCACCTTTTTTTTATTGGTATTCCATTTTGAAGTTTACAGATGTATTATGGAACATTTAGCAAAAAAAAAAAAAAAATCTCTTGCGTCTCATAAATGAGATTTAGGGAAGCTCCTCAAAGTCAGTGAGTTGACACGCACTCCATTTTCAGACTTACTAAACAGGACCTACAGTCTAACAACGATTCCGGACAAAAAGATTTGAGAAACATCTACCAAACATACCGATTACTCGACTCACATCGAAGTAACCGCCCTCAAATAAAGGTAGGTGGCTTTAGGTTGGATTGAAAATACGATCCTGCTAACGAAGGTGGCGTGTACTAATCACAGCGCCGCAGTCGGTCACATGTCGAGTATATCGCAACGTGAAAACGTACATTATTCAGACCCAGTGTTGGAAATCAACAAAATGGGGATTGACAAAAATTTTCGCCGTTCAAAAACATAATACTGTCTGGTCAAAAAATTTAGCTTCAATTTCCATGACCACCGAGTTTCACTGCAGAAAGTCATCATAGTACAGGTTATCCATTTAGAGGTTTTAAAAGCGCCGGTCTGGCAAATGTCATCTAAAATGTTTTTAAGTAAGTGAAAGGTTTGCCATTTACGAATATAAATCGTTTAACAACCGAAGAACGCGTAAAAAAAAGTTAAAACTTACTACAAAATTGCTGATTAAAATGTGGGCATTTTTCGCGAATTACAGGGTAGTTATGGTCATCTCGACTTATTGTACAAGGAAGATAATGGCAAGGTTATACAAAAATTTGAAGAGACTGAAGTATTGCAGATGTAGTCAGGCCAGTGCATCATCGCAAGGTACGCACGCACGCCAAATACATTGCATCTGTTATTAAAATTGTGGCAGATAATACGAATTTCAATTCAGAGTGCTACGCCCTTGCGATAATCGACTTTTTAACTAGCAATTGAACATTATTAATGGGACGATATGTGGTTTCAACAAGAGGGTGTCACGACCTACACAATACTAGCGATTTTAACTTTATTGCATGAGAAGTTTTCACAAAGCGTAATTTCACGTTTTTGCGACGTGATCAGGTCAGGCGTCGTTAAATTGGTTAATTGGTTTTCTGAGGCTACGTCAAAAACCGTTTTTACTCTGATAATCCCCAAATGTTGGAGCATTTGGAGCACATTCATCAAATTATTGCCGAGACACCGCCCGAAATGTGCAAAGAAGTGTTCGCTAACTACGTAAGAAGGATCTACTGCTGCTACCAGAGGCGGTCATTAAAATCACATTGTATTTTGTACATAATGGCAAAATCCAAGAAATATACGAGTAATGAAACAAAAGTTTCATCGAAATCATAGTTTTATGTGTGCTTTATTTAACTTTACTTTTAAAACCTTTACTTTTGACAACCCGGTGCCAACCTTAACTCATAATTCGTTAATTGCAGTACGCTGACATTTTGCCTTTTGTACCGGTCTATAGTGCTTGGTAACCATGCACCTTCTGGCATCTCCCATACAAATGATCGATTTAGCCCGTATAATTTTAGCTACACACATTTCAAAATTCAGTCAGATTTGGTGTACATCATGCATTTAATGAACCAAGTTTTGTAAATGAGGGTGGAGGATATTGCCGCTAAAGGCGTGATAACTTCCACAAAAACTGATCGATTTATCAAAATTTAATTTTCTGCTTTAATCTCTAATTCGTAGACAGCAATTACTGAAATGTTTCTCAATTGTATTGCCTTATAGTGTGGGGTAAAATATTGAAAAATCGATGGGATAACCATGTCCTTTTTGGTATCACCAACTAGAATTTTCTAATTTAATCCTTACAGTGACAGATTCATATGTGCCATTTAATTGCACTATAAACTTAGTATGTGTCACTCATCATATCTCCTGTTAATTAGAATGAATTGCATTACCACGGCTTTTAGGATGCTAAAGATATCTAAGCGGATACCTTTTGATTGTTTTATTGTACAGTTTTTGCAAGAACCTGGTGATTTGGATACCACTTCTGACAACTCTACAATTTTTCGCCATCCCAAAATGATGTTGGGTGAAGGCTCGTGTAAGTAGATTCATCGGACTGAAGTTACTGTATTGATTAAAATGATTTCTTTTTTATTAGAATCGATTAAAATGGAATTCTTTTTTTAGAAAATTATGCTTTTCAGGCTGGTAAAATAGGTAGATGCTGTTTAATAAAATGAAAATTAAAATAAGAAAAATTTAAAAATCGTAAACTTTTGGAAATTGGCAAATATAATCAAATTTTGGAATATAAACAAGAACGAATTGTGCCAGTTAGAAATATAGACGGCTAAGCTACATATAATATATTTCCCATTTACTCACCGAAAGCAACCTGCGGTTTTGTGGCGACATCAGGATTACGTTTGAGAATTTTTTATTAGAGTTATTAATTACTCAGCTACTCAATGTATTCTTTGCCACATGGTGGGTTTAACGGGGATAAATTCTACAATCGAGTGTGCTAACTTCGTGCTACAGCTGCCATTGTATTCATAAAAACCATAGGAAACATATTTTGCAAACTGTAGTACTTCCAACCAACGTTAAAGCTAACATCTTTAAATTACAACCAGTTTTCTTTTATTTTTTTTTTTTTGGCTTCGCCTTGAATCTTTGGTTTCTTGCGTTCGCCTATTTTCTCGTCTTTTTACAGCATCCCTTAAGGCACACAACAAAGTTAGCTGCAGAATTGACACATACATATTATCCTTCTCCTCAGACTTTATGCGGCATTCCTCATCTTACGAAGTTTTTTCTGAGAGCGTTTTTCATAAACTAGTATTGCGTCAGTTGCCATATAATGTGCCATATGTTGCCACTTTGCATCAGGAGCATTGGGTTGAGCCGTTGTAATTGGCAAAGTTTATTGCTTTTTTTCTTTTCAGTTATGCACAGTTTTATGTTGCTCAATCTTGTGCACACTTTTGCTGCAGTCAGGTGGTGAATTGAATTTATTTGTTTTTTTTCTGGCACACATGAAATTTCTTGATGATTTCATTATTTCAATCTTACGTTGAAGACTGTTTTATCTTGGTGCGGATTTTGATTATTTAGCCGGTTAAAATGCTAAAATACAGGGTGGCACAATAGAATGTGCATATTGCATCATCTTTTTTTGCGGGGTAGAAAAGGCGCGGGCTGGGGGGCGCCTACATCGTTGGGTTGGCAGGCTCATGAAGTTTAGTCGCTATGAATCACTTCGACGGGAAGCGTCGCGCATTTTGCGTGCGCACATTTTACGAAAACTCTCGTTCATATATTGCTACTAGGCGACTATATTGTGCTGAATATGGACTACGGCGTAAAGCGTTTTGAAGAGACCGGTTCAACATTTAAACCACAAGCAAATGGTCGCCCAAGAACATCTAGGACCGAAGACAATGTTGAGAGAGTTATGGAGTCTGTACGAGGAAATCCACAAATGTCGACTCGCAAGAGATCGTCTGTCTTACAATTATCGCGACGGAGTTTGCAACGAATTTTAACATTGGATCTTAAACTGCATCCATATAACCTGCAATTAACACAAGAATTGAAAGAGTCTGACTTCATAGCAAGGCCCGCATTTGCTAATGAAATGCTTAATCGATTTTCCAATTTTGACCATATCCTTTTCTCTGACGAGGCTCATTTCCTTATGAATGGGTTCGTAAACCGTCAAAATTGTCGTTACTGGAACAGTAAAAATCCCAAAATCAAACACCAGAAACCATTGCATAGTCCTAAAGTGACAGTATGGGCAGCAATCTCTGACAGAGGAATAATTGGTCCTTTTTTCTTCGAAAATGCGCGGGACCAAAACGTCATGGTTAATACGGGTCACCATTTAGATGATGTTGTTTTTAAAAAATAAACTGCATTTATTACTCTACAATGCCTTAGATTTATTTTAACCATACCTTTTGTATTTATTTTTTAATCTATTTTTTAAATATGCACGTTCTATTGCGCCACCCTGTACGTATCAGGGTGTCTACCGCGCCAACTACGAGTCTTTATCTAAGCTAGTGCCTGTACGTGAGGCAGCTGCGTTATTAATTACAGCTTTTAGAATCGTGTGCATCGCGTCTATTTCCTGGAAGGCAATGGCATCGGAATAAAGACATACTTTTTATTAAGTCAGAAATTTCTAGGCAAAAAGGTTTTACAACTAATATATTTATAATAACACTATAGTACAAATTTGGGAATAAATTGACTGCGGAAACGAATCGTGATTTTTAATTAATCTGGTTGCGCTGAATTCGAATCTCACAATCGAATCGAATCGAGTTTCACAATTATTAACTTAACAGAAGCCGACATTCATTCTAAATTGTCATAATAGTAGCGTTTAAGCATGTAGGGAGATCGTGTGTTACTGATTCTAGCTATTTTTACTTTATGTATGGTGAATATTTGGAATATTTGGAAAAAAAGGATATGCAATATCAGAATCATCAAAATATGCATCTTTACATTATTTTGGTTTTGCTGTCAGAAACTTAAACAAACCATGGACACCGATAATGTTTTGCAATAGTTGCAGAATTGTTTTATAGAAGTGGTTAAATGGCAGGAAGATCTATCTGGAGTTTTCAATTCTAGTACTTTGGAGAGAGTCAAGTAACCGTCAAACCGATTGTTATTTCTGTTTAATAAAAGTTGCTGGATTCAATATGAAAAATCCAAAAAAAAAAATTACTAACGCGAATGTCCCATCGGTTTCCAAACTAGTTCGACGTTCACCAAATGATCCACTACCTGTCATTCCCAGTGCAACGTACAGTGAGTCCGAAACACATTTCACTAGCAGTGGTAGTTTGTATCAGGCTGATGATGAATGCCATTTAATGACTCAATCTGAGCTGAATGATCTAATTCGGGATTTGCATTTAACGAAACAAGGAAAAGAATTAACACCCTCACGCATGCATCAGTGGAAACATCTAGCAGTTGGGACAAAAGTAACAGTCTATAGAGATAGAAGTTTGGAATCGGCTGTATATTTTGAAAAGAAACACTCTATTCTATACTGTATAGATGTAGATACTTTATTTCAAAAAATTAACCAACCGTGTGAGAAAACTCAATGAAAATTATTTATTGATAGCTCTAAGTATAGTTTAAAGGCTCTTCTGTTGCATAATGGGAACGAAAACCCATCCATAAAAATGGCTCATGCTGTTAATACAAATGAAAAAAAAAAAAGAAAACGAATCAGTGACTGAAATTTTGACAGTACTCATATACAACGACAAAAATCGAAGATCTGTGGTGACGGTAAGGTGTGTGACTTAAATTTCTTTGCATATAATATATGCACCACTGTCACCACTGTGGTCACAACCCATAACAGCCTAAGTCTGTTTTTCAATATTTTCAGTACAGGAGTTTAAAGTTTTGAATCTTCACTGAAAATCAGGAGAAGGTGTTTTTTGGAAAACTTTGCTACAGATTTCAAAAAAACGAATTTCTTTACTTAGTTGTTAACAAAAAATAGTTGTTTATTTTCGCAGTCAAAAGATATTATCGAAAAAGACACTTAGGCTCTTATGAATTGTTGAACGAAAGAAAGTCAAAAAGTTCAAGTTGAGTTAGGCTATTATTCCAGATTAATTAAAAAACATTAAGTGCGCCTAAATTGCCATAAATTATTATTCTATGTCAAAATATTTCAGATTCGATCTCTCATGTTGAGTTAGGTTGTTATTCCTATATAATGTTTATATTTGTTGTAATCCTAAATTGACTTAGGCAGTTATGCCAAAACAGTCATTTAGAAAAATAACTTAAGCTATTGGGTTTTCTAGGATTAATTTCCTTCCTAGAAGAGATACAAACATGAAAAATTTAGAGCAAATAAATTTAGATACGCTGAATACGATGGTGCTAATAACTCAATTGTATCCCCTAACTCGAGTTAGACTGTTACGAGTTGTGACCACAGATATAGTACAGACCATCGTAAATAGTTGGAAATTAATCTGTTTTAGGTCACTGATTTGTTGACTGGTATGCAAGGAAGTTTCACAAAATATTGTTGTTTCCTTTGTCTATGGAATAGTCATTATTATGTCAGAAAAGAGTGGCCAAAAAGAACTGAGTATTTACCATGAAAACATGACATTTCAAATAAACCATTAGTTAATTCAATTGACTTTCTTCTTCCGCCGCTGCACATAAAATTGGTACTTTTTAAGAAATTTGTCAAAGCTCTGCACTAAGATGGTGCAGAATTTAAGTATTTGTTTGTGGTTTTTCCTAAAATTTCATATGCTAAATCAAAGAAAGCGTATTTGTTGGCCCTCAAATTAGGAAGGTATTGAATGATGACAATTTTTCACAATGTTTATTGGAGAAAGACTCTGCAGTCAGAAAATTTTTCAAGAGGGAAAATGAACAGTTTCCTTGGAAATAATGATAGTGAAAACTACAGACAAATTGTTGCTGAATTATTGAAAAATTATCAGGAATAAGGTGCACAAATGCCACCCAAAATGCATTTCCCTCATTCGCGTTCAGATTTTTTTCCACAAAATGTAGGTGCTGTGAGCGACGAACAAGAGGAGCATGCTCACCAAGATTTAATGAAAATTGAAAGAAATTATCAAGGATTTTAGGACAATGGCATGCTGGGAGACTATTGCTGGACTATAATACGTAAAACCGAACCAACAAAATACAAACGACGTTCAAATAATGCCATTAATTTTTAAATGAACTAATGACATTTTGTATAAAATACGAATAAAAACATTTTTTTTTTTGTATCTCGAATACGTGACGTGGTAAAGAAAACCCAATCGCAGATTCGAATTCAGCCCACCAAATTACCCTAGGAAAGATATTTGGCTGCTCCAGTCCAAACCATTGTTGGCTGGTGTAATTGGAAGAATAATTAGTGATATGCATATTTTCATATTAATTTCCAACCACGTATTTTTGTTGCCGATATACAAATGGGGACGTAGGTAAACCCAGTTATTACGAGTTTTCGACGTTACATTCCAAATTTCTTAACCTCTACTTCGAAGTCGAAAAAAACGAAAAAATATTCAAAAAAAAGATTCTGTGGATTTCACAATAAATATGTACAACCCGCCTGATATCATGATTAACAACCGAACCGAACTGAATTAACAACCGAAGAACTCGTAACTTTTTACTACGTTGACGCATCCTGCGGTTGTTAAACGATACTTATTCGTAAATAGCAACTCTTTATATAAATAACTTTTTAGATGACAGGTGTTTAACAACTGACAGCCTTTCGAGACAGGCTGTTTTGGAACCACTAAATACATAACCTTTTGTTTCTTACGTAGTTGGAAGGTCCAAGCATTAAAATGAAATAAAATCTTCATCGAAATCATGCTTAATATGTGTTTTATTTAACTTCACTTCTGGAACCGAAAAATGGATAACCCACACTTTACGCGGAAAAGAAAAATTCTGCTTTTTACGAAGCTAAAATATTAGGATTAATAATGTGGACTTTTCGTCTATGCCAAAAAGTCAAAGTCAATCTGGGCATAATACTCATGCATTACGAGAAAATCTTGCAAAAATAACTATATAAATTACATTATAAATGAAGTCAACATCGCCATTAGACTTTTGTATTCATTCAGCAATAGGCAATCTAAATTAAGCAGTAAAAATAAGCCTATAACACTTAAAGTGCTTCATGCAATAATTTTGTATTACACAATATTTTGAATCGGCACTGCAAATGACCATAATAACTTAATATTAAAGATGAGCATCTCTGTCGTATGAGCGGCGTTAGTTGTATATCCACCTAGACGTGGTCAAGTGCATCAAAATGCAGCGATTGCTTTGGCTATGTCATGTTGTGCGGATGGACTCAATCGCTCCAATACAAAAAGTTTTCTACAAGCAATTCGATGGGTGGCGCAATAGAGCGTGCATATTTAAAAATAGATTAAAAAATAAATACAAAAGGTATGGTTAAAATAAATCTAAGGCATTATAGAGTAATAAATGGAGTTTATTTTTTAAAAATAACATCATGTAAATGGTGACCCTCTCTACGACGGCACTCCTCTAACCGCAAACGAAAATTATTGAAAACTTTCTTCAGTAATACTGGTGTAATGGCTGCCATTTCACTACGGATATTCTCCTTGAGCTAAACGATGTTTCATGGATTATTACTGTAGACTTTGTGTTTGAGGTATCCCCACAAAAAAAAAGTCAAGAGGCGTCAAGTCTGGACTACGTGGGGTATCCCATGGCCTCTTTTCGAAATCAGTCTGCCAGGGAACATCTGCTTCACCACCGCCATGGAGTCATTTGATGTGTGACAGGTAGCTCCATCTTGTTGGAATCAAGTTCTGGAATTCACTATTTTTGAGCTTTCAATTTCTGGAGCCAAATATCCGTCCAACATCTCAACATAACGTTCCGTATTAACCGTGACGTTTTGGCCCCGCGCATTTTCGAAGAAAAAAGCACAAATTATTTCTCTGCCAGAGATTGCTGCGCATGCTGTCACTTTAGGACTATGCAATGGTTTCTGGTGTTTGATTTTGGGAATTTACTGTTCCAGTAACGACTCATTCATAAGGAAATGAGCCTCGTCAGAGAAAAGGATACTGTCCAAATTGGAAAATCGATTAAGCATTTCATTAGCAAATGCGAGCCTTGCTATGAAGTCAGACTATTTCAATTCTTGTGTTAGTTGCAGCTTATATGGACGCAGTTTAAGATCCAATGTTAAAATTCGTTGCAAACTTCGTCGCGATAATTGTAAGGCAGACGATCTCTTGCGAGTCGACATTTGTGGATTTCCTCGTACAGACTCCATAACTCTCTCAACATTGTCTTCGATCCTAGATGTTCTTGGGCGACCATTTGCTTGTGGTTTAAATGTTGAACCGGTCTCTTCAAAACGCTTTACCCATATTTTAATCAAATTATCACTCGGAGCTTCACTAATTCGCCGTAGTCCATATTCAGCACAATATAGTCGCCTAGTAGCAATGTATGAACGAGAGTTCTCGTAAAATGCGCGCACGCAAAATGAGCAACGCTTCCCGTCGAAGTGATTTATAGCGACTAAAACTCCATGAGCCCGCTAACCCAACGATGTAGGCGAACCCCGCCCTCGTCTTTTCTACCCCGCAAAAAAAGATGATGAAATATGCACGTTCTATTGCGTCACCCTGTACTATCAAAACTTGGTGCGACAAATTGGAGAAAAAGTACAGAATACCGAAGCGATTGGGATTAGTTTTGCATATACATATAATAATAGACAAGAATGTCTATTCTAGTTATCATAGTAAGTAAGTAATTTAAGGATATAAATTATCAATGCATTTAGCAGCTTTTAAAAAGGGCTATGAAAATTTTACAAGCACATTGGGCGTAATAATTTATTTTTTATCATATAAATAGTATAAACCCCTTCCGCCTGACTACACATTGTTTCGGTCAGTGACTTGCGATCCTATCTTTTGTAACTGTCAGTTATAATTGTATTTATAAGTATTCTCAACACCTCGAAAACACGCAAATACAACACGAATTTTCGAAATTATTCATTTATATCACACCTGTACTGCCAGTTGAATGCACATTATTGTACCCCATGTCATACCAATTGAGTGATTGAAAATATCGACTACATAATATATTTTAGCTGTGGTTATGGCAGTGGTTGGCAATCTAATTTATTCCACATATGGACATTTGCTCAATGCTAAAAAATATCCGTTTTTGAAATTGAATTAAACTGAGCTTTCAGTTTGCATTGCGTGCCTTCTGCTGTTTATGGCAATGGTAACGTGGCAATTATGACTCCTTCCCCTTGCGAGTGTGCCAAATCACAACAACAGGTTTTCTCTTGATGGCAAGAAAATGTGAAGTCACTGGGTCAGACACCGACCGAGAAGTAGCAAAATACTATTACTACTTGTAAAAACAATTGGCTTCAACGATTTTAAGACGAAATACGAGTATACGAAAGCATTCTTTGGCTTGAGCTCTCTATACTAAGTATTAATTAAAGCATAAAGCAAAAGTCTTGTCAACTCATTAACGTAATTTTAATGATGATAATGGAATTAATGAAAGGAATTTATAATTGTAGTAAGAAACATTGGGTCACAGCGTGGGATGGAATGGCTCGACATAGCTGATTTACATTATTTGGGGAAGTTAGAAACTAACAAATAATTACATGGTCCGGTGGAGGAGTAAATTCTGTTAGGAAGTATTAAGTTTGCGTTACTAGAATTCGTGGAAAACGGAAATTGTTATTTGTAGTTGGGCAAAACATAACATTAACTTTTGAACTATTTGTTGGTAGCTAAAAGTTTTGTGATTAAACTTTCATTAGTAATTATTGATAATTTGCATAGCTATTAACACCAATTTTGAAGATAATGTGTAATATTCAACAATTCTGCGAAAATTGCTCATTACAAAGAACTTCAAGGACGCAAGAGTGGTTTGTGTTAGAAATAACAAGGAAAAGAAAGGGCAACATTTAGGATACTGGGTATTTCAAGTGAAGCAGACAATCAACATTTCCGAAATAGTTCGTAAATGGCCACGTTACACATTTAGTAGTCCATAACATAAATTCTAAACTGTTTTTTTTTTCTTTTAAAGCTTCCCCTTTCCTTCCTTCCTTCTGCTGGAAATCGTTGCAATAAAAAAATTGTGTAACTCTCGCGCCAACTAAAATTTCATTATGAATATAAGGAATAACCTTAAAATATTCATCTATGTGTATATAAATTTTAAAAATAATCTAAGACATTACATTTACAAAAAAAAATAGTTTTAATGAAAATATTCCACTTTAAAGTAAAAAAAAATTTAAATTTTAAAAATAACCTAAGACATTACGTTTAAAAACAAAATTAGTTTTAATGAAAATATTCCACTTTAAAGTAAAAAAAAAAATAAATAATTTAATTTATGAAATTATTTTTATTTAGCAAAGCCATAACCACCAAATTGGTCCCAAGTACAATTTTAGAAGCTCATAACTCCTAAACCAGATTTTTTTAAAAAACTAACATATTTGAAAAAAAAAAAAAAAACATAAAAATGTCCAAAACTTCGGTTGTCTGCTTTACCAGAAGTGTCGTCTCATGCATAGTAATATACAGGGTTTCCGTCGAGAAGGTATACCATTTTGTTTGTTTATAATTTTTGATTAAATGAAAGACAACGAATCTTATATTGATAAATGTTTTATTTAATGTCGGCAATTATGTATAGAATACAATATCAGATAAATGTCCGCCTCTGTTAGCCTCACAAATGCTAGCCCTTTTAATCAAATTTTTCATTATATTCGCACACATTTCACGCGGAATTTTATTAATTTCATCACGAATATTTTCTTTGAGTTGCTCAAGCGTTTCTGGATCAGATATCCCCACAAAAAGAAGTCCAGAGCAGTCAAATCAGGTGACAGTGCAAACCAATAAACATCCCCATTTCTTGAAATAACTTGTTATTGAAAGGGTAATTCCGTTGTGATCCTAGATGTATGCGATGTGGCACCGTCTAGTTGATACCACATGTTCATCAAGCCCAAAGCATGCAGTTGTGACGTTAAAAAATTTCCAATCATATCACGATATCGCTCCTCACTGACAGTTACCGTTACGCCGTTTTCAGTTTCAAAGAAGTAAAGTCCAGTGATTCCTCCTGACCAAATTGCACACCAGACTGTCACTTTTAATGGATGCAAAGGTGACTGATGAATAATTTGAGGATTTTCCTTTGCTCAGACCCGACTATTCTGTTTATTCACATATCCATTTAAATGAAAATGTGCCTCGTCACTCATTATGATTTTTTCATGAAAATCGGGGTTGTCATGGGCGACCTGTAACATCCTATTGTATATATATTAGTACGGCGGCGTAAATTTTCTTGTGAAAGAAGCTCTTGTGTTAGCTGAATCTTAAATGGAAACAAATGTAAATCCTTGTGCAAAATTTTGGTCAAAGTTATTCTTTGAAGACAAAGCTCTTGAGTACGGCGTCGAATTGATGTTGATAGATTGTTTTGAACACTTTCTTGAGCAGCAGTAATTTTACGTAACTTTCTCATCGTCACAGTAATCGATGATTGATTTTGATAAAACATTTTGACGTTGAAAACACGTTGGTTTATCGAATATTTTTCAATAATGAATTTGCCACGTCTCTACTTCACGACTGCCAAATATGAACTGTCAAGACTAATGTTTACCAAAATGTTTAACTTCCAGTCGGACGTCCTGTATAAAGACTAGATTTTTCCGAAACTTGATTAATTTTTATAATCTGTATGAGTGTTACTAGAGAGAGTAAGATCTTTTGTTTTCAGAAATTTTGGTATAGTACAGGGTGGCCCAAAATGACCGAAGTGGTGTGAATTGCTTATAACTTTTTATTTAAGACATATTTTTTTAATTTTTTTTAAATACAGTAAATTTATGGGGAATATTTTTAGATTAGTTATTAAAAATGATATCCTGCAAGTGGTGGCCATTTTCTGCTTAGCACAAATGTGCTCTTTCCAACACATTTTCCATGACCTTTCGCAAAATTTCCGATGTTATGTTGTTAATTTCGTCTCGAATATAGGATTTTAATTCGTCAATAGTCCTGGGCTTATTAACATAAACTTTCCCTTTTAAATAACCCCAAAGGAAAAAGTCTGGAGCGGTTAAATCCGGGGAACGCGGAGGCCAATTAAAATTGCTTGTACGCGAAATTATTCTTTCATCAAATATGTCGCGTAAAAGAGCCATTGTGGCCCTCGCAGTGTGCGTTGTGGCTCCATCCTGTTGGAACCATATTTGCGGATGGTTTTCCACGGCTGGCCTTACAAAATTTTCCAACATGGCCCGATATCGATCAACATTGATGGAAATGGCAACATCTCGTTCATTTTCAAAAAAAATATGGGCCAATGATTCTTTCTGAAGAAACACCGCACCAAACAGTACACTTAACTAGGTGTAATTGTCGTTGATGAAGTACTCTCGGGTTTTCCGTAGCCCATATCCTACAGTTCTGCTTGTTAACGAACCCATTTAATTGGAAATGGGCTTCGTCACTCATAACTAAGTTATGAATAAAATTAGGATTCTCTTGTGCTTTTTGCTGGAAATAAATTGCATAGTCAAGTCGTTGCTGGTAATCTGTCGGTTTCAATTCTTGGATAATTTGAATTTTGTATGGAAACATTCTTATGCTATGCAAAATTCGCTGCAGCGACCCTCTTGAGATGCCAAGATGTGTCGAACGTCTCCTGGTTGATGTTTGTGGATCCTCCTGAATACTCTCCTGTACTACTTGAATATTGTCATCCGTTTGCACCGTTCGTCGTCTGTCAGCACCAGGAAGGTTCCTTACTGCTCCTTGTTCTTGAAAATTTGCAACAAGACGGTTTATTGTTGACTGAGAGGGTGCAACCCGCACATTAAATTGACGACGGTATGCACGCTGAGTCAACACAATGGACCGTTGATTTACAAAGTAAATTTCAATGATTTGGGCACGTTGTTCATTTGTGTATTGCTCCATTATAAATTGTCCAAGTCTTCTTTACAAAATACTAAAAAGAAAAGAAAAAAAAAATTATAATAAAGAAGTTATGAGGAATTCACCTCACTTCGTTCATTCTGGGTCACCCTGTACTTACTTTACATACGTTACATTATATATTGCAGTGTAATACTATTGGCAACGGTATCGCGGCGATAACTTGACAAATGTTGGTTTTCAAAAGCTTCAACGTTTGGGATCATCCGCTTAAATACGGTCTTTGAGATAGCCCCACAAAAACATCTAACGGCGTCAAATCGCATAATCTTGATGGCCAATTGACATCGCCAAAAATGTGAAATTACGCTTTCTAGAAAGTTTTTATTCAATAAAGTCAAAATCTGTTATGTTGTGTGGCTCATGTATTTATAATCTTCAACCGGAGTCCAAAAAAAAAAACAGTTGTTATGCGACTATATCGCTCTGAATTGAAATCTGGTTTAAACGCCACAACCTGACGAACAGAATGGAATTTTTTGGCAGTGCGTATATTGCGATGATAGACCGGCCTGACCACATCTGTAACGCTTCCAGTTTCTTTAAATTTCTTTAAAATATTGCTAATTTTTTTTGCACAGTAGGTCGATTGTGACGACATTAATCAACCCGTAATGCATGAAAAGCGACCACGATTGAAACGGGATATTTTTAGTAAGTTTAAACTATTTTAACGCTTTTTTAGTTGTTAAACAATCCATATTCACTAAATAAATAATACTTAATACATAACAGCTGACAGCCTTGTTAGACTAAATGGATAACTCTGTACTAGAACAAAATCTGGCTGTGATCAGGGGAGAACTAAATCACATTGTATTTGACTTTTTCGAGCCATAATCGATCAGTCTAAATCATTTGTTGTAAATATGAGTTTCACGAAGAGTAACTAAAGATGATGATGAATCCTTGATTGGAAAACAATAACTCTAAATATCAATTTTTTTTTTGTAAATACTGACATATTGTAACTTTTACTAAAACAATAAATCAAGACAAATTCTTTAGCTTTACTAACAATTAAGTCATTTCGTGCTTAGTATTCCTTGCCATTGCAATTTGCATAATTGTGTGCTCAAGCGTAATAAGTAAAATTCGCTATAAAGCACTTTCTTTGCCCCCCTTAAAATGAATTAATTTATATTCAAATTTAAATTTGCATAATAATATTAATCATACGTAGTCGTCGCCGTAGTAGCAGTCAGTAAAATGTAGAAACACAAAAACATAAGCAAAGCACGACACAAACCTCAGTGACCACATTAAAATTATCGCAATTGTATTTTCCTTCAAGCAATACCTACCCTGATATGTACTTGTTAAGTATATTAACATTTATTTGTTGCTGTTCCATTATTCAAGACTGAGGGCAGTGTATGTGTGTGTGTGTGTGTGTGTGAGTGCAAGAACTCTGAAAAACACCTAGTGAGCACTGAGGAGTGAGAAGTGGAAATGTTTGTGTTTGCCTATTTGTTAGCAAAATTGTATGAGTGTGTATTTGTGTGCATGCGTGTGTGTTTGTGTTTGTGGCTGTGTGCGCTGTTTTAGTTAACGTTGCTACCGTTAATGTTGATTTGTTGAATTTACGTTTTAAGATGATTTTTACGTGATAATTACGTATTTGTCAAATTGTATTTTATTAATTCATTTGTTGCCGCCATCGTCATCACTGTCCTTGTTTACAGAGACTTTGATATCTTTTGTTTTGGCACGCCAGGTCATTGGGTTTGATATGTCAAAGGTCAATGAATGACTTATTGAAGGAAATGTGGTTGGCAATTTTGTTTCTTTTTGCTTTTTTTGGTAATTGTTTTGTTATCTCGCGATAGCTGTAAATAAATAATTGCATTGATGTCTTATTTAGGATACTAATTACTATGGTTTTTGTTTGTAAGTCATTACATTTGTAAGGGTCTGTTAAGGTTGTTAATACGTTTCAAACAAAAAACGACAATACAATGTAGTACCAACAATTCCCAAAATGTTGTTATCTTGGACTTTTGTACTTGACGTAAATTGAATTAAATTGATTTCAATGGAAACAGAATTTACATAATATATATTTTGCTATATATTTTTTGGGGGATAACTTTAAGAGATTTTTTCCCTAATATCTGGCTCAAATTGGTTCTTCATAGCTGTTAAATACAAAATACAATGTTAAATCTTCAATAATTTATTAAAATGACTGAAAGAATAATTTTGCAATTGTGAAGCGCTGAAAAGCAAAACAGATTTATAACAGCAAACTAGAATTATTGATGCCTAATTAGTTTATGTTTGAAAAAGATTCTGTTTGAAAAAGTCTCTGTTTGACTGTATCAAAATACAAAGCGTTTCCGGAAAAGTATACAGTAGGAAAATCCAACTTTTTGGAAATTTTAATATCAGCGGGAGGAAAATTTGCACAAAAATATACACATAACTCTAACAGCTATTTTCTTACCACCCATATCTGGTTTAGGTAACTTGGCTTTTGAGAAGGCTTTTAACCATTCTCATGTATTCTTTTCTACTTCGTTATGTGGTGTGATTATCCCGTCAGGATGTTTCATTCCAATTTTGGAAAAATAAAATAAAAAGAGAGCTGTTAGCGAGAGTTTTAAGTAATGTGGATGTCGTGTAAGTCAGCAGCAGTTAGCCACTTATTTAAACGCGTTGTGGGTCAAAAAGAGAGAAAATAATAATTGTGAAATATTTAATCTTATAAGTCGAAGTCTACTAAATAAATTGAACTGCAAAACTACGAATAACCGTGGTTAACTGGTAGACATTCTAATTTAACAAAATAATTTAAATATAAAGGGAAAGTTATGATGAACGATTATAAACTCATGACCTAATTTATTTACATATATATATATATATATATACATACATTTTTTTCTAAACTAAATTAGGTCATATATGAATGATTAGACGACTATAAGCCTGATAAACAATTAAATAAAAACTATGCAACCGACAATGTGAATTGCAATAATAGATTTGTTATTGAAAAATAACCGTTATTTTTTTCAAAAGGTATTTATTTATTCATCAATTTCTATTTTATCTCCTTTAAAGTAGTCTCCCTCAGATATAATACACTTGTGCCAGCGTTTCTTCTAATCCTCGAAACACTTCTAAAACACACATTTTGGAATCGCCAACGGCTCCCGTTTTGATTTTTCTTTTATCTCTCAAATCGTAGCAAAACGCTTTCCTTTCATCGGTGTCTTCAGTTTTGGGAAGAAGAAAAAATCAGCGGGGGCCAAGTCTGGTGAATACGGTGGGTGGTTGAGGCATGCTTGCGGTTTTATTTTTGGACAAAAACTCACGCACAAATATCGATCTGTGAGCTGGTGCGTTATCATGGTGCAAAATCCATGATTGGGTCTTTTCCAATTCTGTGCGTTTCTGACGAATTGCTTCGCGCAAACGGCGCATAACTTCAAGGTAGTATTCCTTATTGACCGCACGACCTTGTGGGAAGAATTTATGATGTACCACGCCATTGCAATCGAAGAAGGCAGTGAGAAAAACCTTTACATTTGACCGAACTGAACGTGCTCGGGCAACCAGAACGAGCATCGTCATTGACATCTTCTCGGCCTTCCTTAAGCCGGTTATATCACAATTGAACTTGTGTTCTACTCATAGTAGACTCGCCATACACCACAGTCGACATTTCAAATGCCCTTGCACATTTAATTTCATTTTAATGCAGTTTCTTTGATTCATTTTTCGAACAGTAAAAAATCGAAGAGCACACCAAAACACGACTTACGTTTTTATCTGTCAAAAACAAACTGACAATCTAAAATGGCTGATATTGCCAACATATATAACAGACATGTGTGCCAACATAACAGAAAAAAATGCGAAAATCGAGGATACGTAACTCACGAAATTTGAAAAAAATACCGTTTTTTATCATAACTCGTACAGGCAGTTCCAAAATTTAATTGTCACATACATCAGCATCGGCATTAAATTTACATGCATCACCAAGAACTTTATGTCATCAATACCGTCACGGTCAACAATGTTGGTTTTATCGCCAATTATATTCACGATTCATAACCATCAGCCACCTGCTTACAACAGAACTTGTAAATATTCAACAGAACTTGTATAGTTCATTGTGATAGCACGGAAACTATAGTTATGTATGTCCATAGTTTTTCCCCTTGGGCTATCCGGAGCGAGTCAAAAAGGTCTTAAGTCGGACAATATCTATATCGTCAACATCACCTAAGTCCCTAAAGAAATAAGAGCCCATTATTGATCCCCGCCTATTCACAAGGACGGGGCAATTGCAGAAAAGATGTTCTACGAACTCGCCCTCTCCTTCATTCCTACAGCTCCTTCAGGAATCACTAGTTGCAACCTCTAGTCACATTGCATGTCTTCAAATCAGACAGTGTCCCGTTATAACGGATACAAGTAATGAAACGTCGGGCCTTGTTAGCGACAGCAGTGTGTGTGTGAAACCTTCAGGCAGACGCCCACCTACCATTTTCTGCTAAGTACGCCCCATCTCGCAGTAAGAGCTTACAAGTGGCTAGAGGCAAGCCCACGGACTCCAATTCGGCCATGGTCGGTAATGTTGTTTCCAGTCTTGTCAGCTCGTCTGCTCTGCGGTTCCTTGGTATATCTCTGTGGTGCGGCACCTACATAAGGTGAAAGTTGAAATGGTGAGCTGTCTCGTTAAGGGATCTGTGGCATTTCACAGAATTTAGTTTTAGGCATGCCCATGACTTCATTTTTCTAATTCTATTTGAAATTAAAATATTTCATAAATTTTTACAGCAAGCGCAACAAGCTCTTTACGTTTTTGTTAGAAATGGTGACAGCTTCAAATTACAGATCCTTATCTTTTCATTATTTTTGAAAATCTTACTATGAAGGATAATATAGCCGTCTTAGTGCAATAATTTAAAAAAAAAATTATTTGATCGTAATTTCATAGCAAATATTATTAAATGAAGAGCTTTTATAAGGCAAAAGCAATCATCAGCACCCAAGCCTACCACATTTCTATAATTTTTAGTTTATATGCAGTGGGTCACAGCTTATTTTATGCAGTGCATAACGTACATACAATTGTTAGGCTCTATAAATTTTACGCTGAAAGTCGTTTTGAAGAAAGAAGGCTGGAGAAATGTTGTCTTATATTCAGTGAATATAAAATAATAAATAGAAAGGGCTTGACAAAAAAATTTAGTGTCGAAAAGCTTCGCCGGGTTCTTCGAGATAACGATTTATATGAATATCACCTAACTCATCGGTCACCTTTCTTAGATTTTTGGGCTATTTTTCATCACCTATTTAATTGCGTTATTTCCAAATTTTACCTAAATTTGAGGGTTCTTTCGAATGGAAGTTCACTGAGATTTGTGTGAAAAATTTTTGGGAGATTTCTCAAAAAAAAAAAAAAAAAACGAAAAACAAAACAAATAAATAAATAAATAAAACAAATAAATGAAAATAAAAAAAATGTTGATAATTTTTTTTACCGATTTTATGCGTCCACATGAAGAGTGATTTGTCTATTTTCTTACAATTCTTTACTTTATTTGCTTTCACGACTAGTGGCTTTTGAAATAATTTTATTTTTGTTGTTAATTTTCATAAGAAAGTGAAAGGATTTGAAAATCAACGATAGTTTTTTTTATTTTGGATACGTTGGTGAAATAACTACCACATAATATATGTAAACTACTTATATACAACAGGTGTCCGTCGGAAGGGTATACTATTTTGTTTTGCCGCTATTTTGGTAAACATCAGTCTTGGCAGTTCATATTTGGCAGTCGTGAAATTGAGACGTGGCAAATTTATTATGGAAAAATATTCAATAAACCAAGGTGTTTTAATCGTTAAAACATTTTATCAAAATCAACCATCGATTACTGTGACGATGAGAAAGTTACGTGAAAGTTTTGGAAAAAACAACGTGCCAACAAGACGCACTATTTATGGTGTAATGAATGATTTCGAAGAAAGAGGGTCTATAGCTGATAGGGCCAAGCATGGATCACAACGTATTGCAAGATCGGCTGAAAACGTTACTGCTGCTCAAGAAAGTGTTTAAAACAATCCATTAACCTCAATTAGACGCCGTGCACAGGAGCTTGGTCTTCAAAGAACAACTTTGGCCACAATTTTGCACAAGGATTTGCATTTGTTTTCATTTAAGATTCAGCTGACACAAGAGTTTCTTCCACAAGACCATGTACGCCGTACATATGGCAATAGGATGTTACAGCTCTCCATTGAAAAGCCCGATTTTCATAAAAAAAAAATATAATAAGTGACGAGGCACATTTACATTTGAATGGATATGTGAATAACCAGAATAGTCGATTCTGGGCAATGGAACCCCCTCAAATTATTCATCAGTCACCTTTGCATTGGATCTTACTTCTTTGCCACTGAAAACGGCGTAACGGTAACTGTCAATGAGGAGCCATACGTGATATGATTGAAGACTTTTTAACACCACAACTGCATGCTTTGGGCTTGATGAACATGTGGTATCAACAAGACGGTGGTACATCGCATACAGCCTGGATTACAATGGAATTCCTGCGAGACCTCTTTCAACAACAAGTTATTTCAAGAAATGGTGATGTTGATTGGCCTCTACGGTCGCCTGATTTGACTGCTCCGGACTTCTTTTTGTGGGGGTATCTGAAAAGCAAGGTTTATGAAAACAAACCAGAAACGCTTGAGCAACTCAAACAAAATACTCGTGATGAAATTAATGAAATACCGCGTTAATTGTGTGAGAATGGAATGGCAAATGCGCTCAAAAGGGCTCGCATTTGTGAGGCTAACAGAGGTGGACGTTTATCTGATATTGTATTCCATACATAATTGTCGACATTAAATAAAACATTTATCAATATAAATTCACTTTTATTTAATCAAAAATTATAAACAAACAAAGTAGTATACCATCCCGACGGACACCCGTATATAAAATATTCCTCCAATAACATTATACAGGGTGGGCCATATGAGTGCTGGCGATTTAATTCTTCAATTTCTCGGAAACGCGCTGCGCGGGGTGGCGGGGGGATATGTTGTTCGCTGCGCCGCTTCCTGGAAATTTAGTCGCCATGGAGCCGCACACGGGAGTGCAGCGTGCATTTTGTGCCCGAGCGTATTACGAAAACAATAAATCAGTGATTACTGCACGACGTTTGTATCGGCATGAACACGGTTTACACGATTTAAGTGAAGTGTACAAAAATGGATCAGAATGTTCGAAACAACCGGCTCAACAGTACAAATTACGTTTCGTGGTCGCCCAGTTTCTGCAAGATCAGCCGACATTGTGGAGCGTGTTCGTGTTTCAGTTCACGACGGTTAGAGCGAACAATTATTGCAACATGCTAGCAGACTTTTTGGTGCCAGCTTTGCAAGAACTTCAAGGCAATAACTCGAGGATGTGGTTTCAACAGGATGGGGCCACATGTCATACGGCTAGGGTATCCATTGAACTGCTGAAAAATGTTTTTCCTGGAAAACTCATTTCGAAAAGGGGGGATATTGAATGGCCCCCACGTAGCCCCGATCTCTCTCCATGCGATTATTTTCTATGAGGCTACCTCAAATCGGTAGTCTACGAGAATAATCCGACCAATTTAGAGCAGTTGAAGAGGAACATTATTCAGGAAAGTAACAAAATACCGAGAACAACTTTTCAACGAGTTTTCCAAAATTTGCGGTTTCGGTTCCAAGAGTGTCAAGCAGCCGCGGGAAGCCATTTGGACAACATTATTTTTAAGTCTTACAAATTCCCATGCTCCTACTTTTAATAAATACAAATATATTTTTTTATGTTTCGTAGTTTTTTTTTAATTGAATATTTAAACCTTATGGCCCACCCTGTATATATTTTGTTGTATGTCAAACTGTAAGAATTATTAGCATTTTGATATTTGATGGAAGAAAATTTACTACCGATTTCGTACCTTTGAAAAATTTTTAGTTTCTTTAAATAGTGTCATTACTATTTAAAAGAACCTTAAGTATAAAGTTTTTGATCCAACATTTTTTAAATTAACATAATTTGTAAAACGTATTTTTACATCAATACCAGACTGTTACTCTGTCACCGGTTCCTGAATTAACTTTGAATAAAATGATGTTTGTATACAACTCACCTGATTTGCGGTTAACATTGCCGTGTTGAATAAATTTATATCACTTCACCATAAAACATCAACGGTGTGTAAATATAAACAATTTACCTTTCTTTTAGCATAATATTTAGTGCGGCATAAACAGATTTATGTAAAACTTTAACAGTCTGTTAGTCAAATCGGAATGTTATTTAGCATTACAAATATGCTGTTGCTCTCTTTCTATAACATTTAAGAGAAGCGTAAAGTGGCTGCAGCATAAAAACTTTGGCATAACAAAATAAATAACGGATAAGAGCCTGACAAATGTTTACGTAACAGCATCCTTATGATTTCAGGTTGTCTTAATGGGACGAAATACATAATTCTATTGAATTAAATTAAATCAGCAATAAAACGATATATTTAATCCCAATTGGAAAGTTTTTTTACTGAAGATTTTCATGCAGATAAATCTACGTACTGGATAGTTTAAATAAAACGAAAAAATAGTTTCTGCTTGCACATTTTTAAGAGAATTTCTATTTACTTTCAAAAGCTTTTCTACCGCTCATTTACGCTGTTGCAAGAGTTTGCGCAGATTTATCGCAGTTCAATATTGTTTTTGTGGGTGATAAATGAAAACGTCTGCTGTTTGTTGCATGAGGTTCAATGATTTGTTAAAATTTGACTTTTCAGTTTTTCTGGCAACTTGCAAATGAAAGCTGGCCGTCTTTCCATTTTGCGGATGGGTCAAAAGTATACAACAACAAAGTGCAAACTCTGCAGACATTATATTTGTTTTTGTTACGTATCGATTGTTAAAGTTGCTTCCTGAGAAGTTTAAATGAATTGAAATAATTGAATTTGAAAACTATGCAAAAGTTAGATTGTCATTTTGTTGAGGGAGTTATGTCACGTTTGAGGATTACTTTTTTTACGTCATTGAAAGAAATGAATATCATAGGAAATAGATTCAGTTATGAAGTGGAATTATAAATTTGATATGAGTGTTATGAAATAGATTTTCTGGTTCCTAGAACGAAAACAGAGAGAGATGAAAATTTGTTGAAGATAATATTAATATGTATGGTGACGCTCAATATATGAGGGACTATGTTGTAAGGCAATTTGTAAAAAGACAATAAACTGCATATGTAGAAAATCTTATTCATTAAATACAAAATAGATTTTTGAAACATCGCAAGCCTGTAATACAAATTTAATTTTTAACTTTTTGCCACAATAATGAATTTGAATGTGGAAATTATGTAAAATAATTTGATACAGCAACTTGAAGAGGGGTTGTAAGCGTGCTATTCTACCAAGTGTAACGTTTGTAGCGTATTGATGTCCAGCATTATTTCAGCTTTTTATACTATCGCTTGGAAGGATGATGTTTTATAACAACTGAGGTGGCAAAAATTTAGCACATATGAGCTAGCATTTCAAGTATCAAATATCTTTTGACTAAATGCGTTTCATAATATTTTACGTCGATTGAGCGATATCCGTCTGTCTTGATAAAGCTGATGATGATTTGGTTAGAGTTTATTAAATTTTTAAACAAATAGTAAATTATGCTATTTATATGTTTGTTCCATCGAAAGGAAAACAGGCGTCCTTTTAAGTCTAAAAGTCTTAGAACAAAAGCACATAAGAAATGTAGAATAACTAATTTAGTTGGAGATAAGGCTTCATTTACTTTCAGGTGTAGAGAATTTGAGTTTCTTTCAAACGTTTTGTGTAAGAACTTTTTACATAGGATGGCGTATGAGGCTCGTTAAGATTTAATCTGTGAATACATTTTTTGTTTAAGTCTCGTTTTTCGTTTCTTTACAAAATTAACTAAATAATACTTGGGAAATTTATGATGGTAAGGCTCAACACAGAACAAAGAACCAACGTCGTTGAATTTTACTGTGAAACTCAGCATTCGATTATTCAGACACAAAAATCATATCGAAATTTCTTTCATGTTCGAAATGCTCTTAGCGCTCCAACAATTTACAGATTGGTTCAGCGTTTTGGGCAACAAGGAGCTGTCTGTGATCTTTCGCATGCAGGAAGACCTCTCACAGTTCGAAATGAAGTGGCCATTGCTCGAGTGTAAGCAAGTATTGAGGAAAACCCCGAAACTTCCACCAGCAGTTAGAGATGTTTAGGCGGTCTTTGCAAAAATTTTACATATCGTATGTTACATCTTTTCCCATATAAGATGCAATTGTTTCACGAGTTAAAACCAAATGATGCACAGGCACAGCATTCAATATAGTTGCCGTTAACGTTACTTATGCACCACCCTATATAATATTGAATGTTATATTAAACGAAATTCTAAATCTTTTATAGATTTTATAATATGAAACTTAAAGTAATGGACTTCCAAATTGTATGAAGTATGATGGGGTAACCATCAATGGCACGAAATCTTTGGCACGAAATCTTTGTAATACATTTGCTAAGTTTTTCTCTTCAGTTTACAATATTAATCCTCAATACAATATTTAGAATTTTCCGTATTTACCTGAACTGTTTGACGTTGGTTAATTGAAGTTTGGTCTAAGCGAATTGTTTGAGACTATGCGATTTTTAGATGGGTCTAAGAGTGCCGGCTATAATAAATTTCCACAGTTAGTCTTGAGGGATTGTGCAGGAGCTATTTCGATACCTCTTACTACAATTTTTAGTAGATCTCTGTCAATAGAAGAATGAAAGATGTCATTCATTTCACCTATTTTTAAATCTGGTCAGAAGGGCTTTATTACCAGTTATAGACCTGTTGCCAAGTTATCAGCTGTACCAAAATTAACAGATAAGTTGGTTAAGGGGTCCCGATGGTCTAGAGTTTTCAAAAAATCTATCTTTTTTGATATTTCGAAAGTATAGGCTTTTAAGAATATACTGCCAAATTTTTGGAAGGATATCCCCAGTATTTTCGATTCTACAGCCATTTTAGCAGGTACAGTCGCGACGAACGTTGAGTATATACAGCCAACCGTCGAAGTACTGATGAAGAATCATTGGAGTACGAAGAAACAGAAGGAGTTGTGGATGGTGCTGGAATCGCTAATTAACTGTAAGTATAAAAAATTTCCGAAATTTTTGAAAATATCAGCTTGCAAAACTTTAAACTCAATTATCTCAAAACTACTTCCTTAGTGTTGTCAAAAAAAAAAAA
>JAHXMU010000159.1:550865-581456 GCA_019455685.1 Philornis downsi
TTTTTTTTTTTTTTTTTTTTTTTTTGTTTTGCCATTTTTTCCATTTTTTTTATTCTAGTACAGAACATAGCTACAGTTATACTGATTAATAATTTTTTTAGTTTTTCTGTTTCAGATAAATAAAAGAGCTAAAATAGATGACACCGTCCAAGTCGAATTTTTCGGGAGGGTCAACTTCAGCGCCATTTTTTAAATTTTTAAAATTAATTTTTTTTTTTCATTTTTGTATGTAAAAGATGTTAAATAAAAAGCCTATAAAATTTAAATATCGTTTTTTGTTTTTTTTATTGTAAAAAAAATTTCTGAAAATATCTTTAACTTTCGTGCTCTAGACCTTTGGGACTCCTTAATAATAAATTATTCTTTATTATCAAAAATAAAATAAATCCACATCAACATTGGCTTCTACCGTGGCAGATCCATGGCCACAAATTTAGTGTTTAAATTGTGTAATGTCTTGTTATACGCTGACGATTTAAATTTATATTCTTTTGTTCAAAATCTAAATGATTCCAAGTTGTTTCAAAATTATATTAATAGTTTTTTGCGTTGGTGTGTTTATAACGATATGAAATTAAATTTTGCTAAGTGTAAAATTTTAAAAATTACCTAAAAAGTGTCCGGTGTTAAATAATTGCTATTATTATAATAATATATTTGACAGAGAAACGGTAATGAAGGACTTTGCAGTTTGTATTGACTTTCAACTTTCATATATTCCACATTTAGAATACACTGCAAAGCAAATGCTCAATTAGGTTTCTTGAAACAAAATGCTAAAGATTTTAAAAGCCCATTCGCATTAAAGATATTATATTTTGCAATATTATATGTAATTCGAGTTACGACATACATAAATGCAGAATCGAAAGAGTTCAAAGAAGATATGCAAAGTTTGCCCTGCGAAATTTGTATGGTTCGTTTAATATGCCAGTACAAAATTCGTTGTCAGTTACTTAATTTAAATACTCTGACACGGCGAAGAGTGGAACATAATATTGTATTTATCAAGGATATTATTGACAGTATAATTGACTCTCTATAACTTCTTACCCGTTAATGTGCCCTCGAAGAGTTTGAGAAAGCTTAAACTTTTTCATGAATATTTCTGTAGATATAATTATGGTTTAAATGAAGTTGTTACGAGGAGTCTTATTTTATGCAACAAGGCATGTGTTCATTTAGATTTTTTTAACGAATCGCTCAATTTTTAAAACATCACCTTTTGACTATGTTGTGGTAGAATTAGGATAATTATACATAGTTTTAAAAATGGATCTGTAAGGGCTCAGCCCAATAGATTGAAACGAGTAAATAAATAAATAAATATTTATGGAACTTGTTATAACTAAACATAGCCTAACATTTTGCCAGATAGTAGGCAAAGATTGTAAATAGGTCTCATCGGTCTTCCCCTTCTGAGCATCTCCCATAAAAATTCAGTGATTTGGCAAATTTTACTTTCCATTCTTTAACTTCTCATTAGTAATATGTAGCAATCTAAATTTCTGTCCAGTGCTTGGTTTCATAATTCATAGCAAAGTTAGAGAAAAAGCCGATCAACTTCATACCTTCTGGTAAATACCATACAAATGACTGACTTCACCCATATAATCTTGGGTCTACCATCTAATCGATTACACTAAATGTGGTCAAAGTCGGCACATGTTAGAGCTCATTGCCATCCCAATTCTGGTATCTTCTACGCCGATTTTTCGAAATTCAAACAATTGTCTGTAGTTTCAAATTAATCGGTTGTAGCACTCTAAATTTTTATCCATTGCGTTCGCGTCAAGTTCAACCAAATTTTCCATATATTTAACATACATTTAGTAATTAAAGTTCTGAAATCAAAAACGGGCAGGATTTATTGAAGTTGGATTTTCCACAGTAATAACTAATTCGTGGCCTGCAATTTCTTAAATGTGGAAAAATAAGTACGTAATGATCACGACCTCTCTGCTTCCTCCAACAAAACAGTCACCTTATTTAATTTATATATTTCTATATTCGTATCTTTCATTCAATTGCCTTGTATTCAATAATAATTATTATTATAATTATTGCAAATGAAAACGAATTACACTGCCATGTCCTCAAGGGTGAAATATTGGACGATTTAGCAAAAAATCGGCGTCCCTTCTAAATGTACCAGACGGAGGACTTTAGACTATTAAAATTTTGCTTTTTATATTTCCTTTTTAAATGGCGAATGGAATAGACGTTCTTAACTATTATACGCCGCCCGTAGAAAATAATTCCAAGCGCTTCGATCGCCTGCGCTTCTCCTCCAATTCGTCACACCAAGTTTCGACATCATTTCAAAAACCTGGTCTTTCCAACGGAGTTTTGGTCGCCCTCTTCTGCGCGGTCCATCGATTTTGTTGTCGAAAACTTTCCGTGCCGGAGAATTTGGGTCCATCCGCACAACATGACCCAGTTAACTTAATCGCTGTATATTAATGCGTTCGACCACGTCGCTCACTGATGATGGGTCCATATATTTTCCGGAGTATTTTCCTCTCGAAAACTTCCAGAACTAATTCGTCCGTTTGCGTCATAACCCAGGATTCTACGCCATATAACAAGACAGGTAGAATCAACCTCTGCTTTTGCTTTGTAAAGTGTGCTTTAAATTAGAATATTTTTTGGGTGATTTTTTAAGAATTTTCGTATTTGATCAAAACAAAAAGAAAAATGTACTCAAATGTATGAAATTTCTATGTGAGTCGATAGAACTATCAATGTATATAATTCAGTGTTTAAATATGATTTCATGTAAATATTGACCGTAGCTACCGCTCAAATGGTTTATACGCTGGGTCCAATTTTGGCATACATTCTCCAACATATCGGCCGGTATGTCACGAATAAATTCTTCAATATTGGCTTCCAGTGTGTCAACTATTGCGGGCTTGTCTCTATAGGCATGCGCCTCAACATAGCCCTACAAAAACTAGATTAAAGGCGTTAAATTGCCGATCGAAGAGGCCAATTGACCTGCCGCAAACGTGAAATAAACTGTTCACCGAACTCGCTTCTCAATTGGGCCGTTGTTTTGCGTGCTGTATAACTCCGTTTTGCTGAAACCATACGTCAGCCAAGTTACAAAAAAAATTGTAATTATCGCACGGAAGCGCTCGCTTTTCACAATAACGTTGCTCTTTGAAAAAGTAATGCAAATGATGCCATCAACCAACCAAACAGTGCATTTTTCGGGATGCATTGGCAGTTCTTGCAATGATTCTGGCTATTCTTCACATCAAATACGGTAATTTTGCTTGCTCACTTATCCTTTCAACCAGAAATGAGCTTTGTCGATGAACACAATTTTCCGCTAAAAAAAGTGGATCTTCATCCAACTTTGCCAGCGCCCATTCACAAAAAGTTAGCCGTAGTGGTAGGTTGCGTGGTCGTCATTTCTTGCACCAGCTGTATTTTAAAAAGTTTTACATTTAGATCCTTTCGCAAAATTTTCCTCGTAGTCGAGTTACATAGAGCTAATTACTGTTAACGGTGCCGAATCGACAATTCACGGTCATTAAAAACTCTGGAGGATACAGCTGCGATATTATCCTCTGTCCGCACTCTACATATGCGCGTTGGTGGTTTGACACCCAGTAATATAAATTTGGTGCGAAATTTAGTCACAAGATTCCAAATAGCCGCCTCAGAAAGTTGCCAAAATCGACCATAAATTGGAAGAAGTGCACAATGCACTTTCTTAACCGAGCATGAATTTTGATAATAAAATTCAATAATCTGCAAGCGTTTTTCGTTTGTAAGTCGATTCATGGTTAAATTATAGACCAAACTGAATATGTAAAACAGTGTTGCCAAAAGGAAAGTTGCTAAAAAATCAACCAATAAATGTACGTTGGGTGAGGATATACGTAGGTCAGCTAATTAAACTATCTGTACTGATCAAAGCAAGTTTTTAGATTTAGTTGCAACCAGGTCACACTTTACGTCGATCTTCGAACCGTTCGGATACGTGGAAAAGAACAATTTGTTTATCTTTTGATTAAATGAAGCCAAATGAGTTTGTGTAAACATTTGCGTCTACATTTCTTCCATATCTCCCATAACAGCACCATGTTCTTTCACGTGGAAATTCTTTTGTCAAAATTAATGATGCGCGACAACAGCAACGCTGTTTTGTATTTACAATCAATCCTAATGAAAAACACAATTCCATTGGATTCATGGTAGAAACAAATTTTCGTGATAATAAATAACAGAATATATTTATTTTATAGTTTGAAAACATTGCTAATAATATGAAAAATCGTTTTTGCTGAAATACTTCGAAACAATTGGTCCAAATCCGCAATATTGCACAAAAAGAAACAATAAACTTTCACTACCATTGTGTGTCCACCCACTTCGTTGCAGTATTTTTAATACTGACTACCATTTTAGCATAACAAAAACAGAAAAAAAATTACAATATTGATAAAGAGGCAAAGCACAGTGATCTGCTGCACAAGAAAGTGGTAATAAATGTGGGTGCGAAAAATTGCTGATAAGATTGCTCTGCAATGTATGACAGATTTGTAAAGGAGAATTTATGCTTTTAGCAAATATTTGTGATAAATCTGCCACACCACATGTTCGATAGTCAATATCATCGGATTTAGAACAAAAACAGTTTTTCATTTATATTTAACTATTTAGCAGCACAACAAATTTTAAAAATTTCGAAAAAAGTGTACACATTTCTTTAACTTTCTTCATGGAAATGTATAATTAAATCTACATATTCCTGATAGCTGTTTTAAAAAAATTGTTCTCACAAATGAGTGTAAAATGAAATGTGAAATTCAAGGAAAAATATTTTTTAAGCGTACGAAAAATTATTATTATAATACTACACTTTTATAATCAATAAAATTATTAACATATATATATATTTAAATATTCTTAATGACCCTGCTAATTTGATTTTTAACAACATATGGTCCTGTCAGCAGTTTTGCAAAAAAAAAAAAAAAAAACACACAAATTTTTGTATGAATTTGGTTTCTTTTAAAGAACATAAAATCTACAATTACCAAATACCCAAAATTCAAATTGATTTGGTTTAATACAAATATAGTCAAAATATTCCAACAAAATTATATCCTTTGAAATGGGGATGTTAAAATTTCCAAATGCGTTTAGAATAATGATGACTTTTTACCTTTTAAGTTTAGGTCATTTGATTTGATGTTTTTCTAAATTTTGTTAAAAATGAATGTGATCTGAAATATATAATACGAGTATATGTTCACTATAGCGGGATACTGTGATATTTCGCTGGTTTCCTATAGAATAGTACGAAAATACTCAAGTTACATCGAATCGTTTAGCAGTGGCATATTGTAAAATTTTTAAAACAAATTTTAGAAAAAAATTGCTTCACGCAAACAGCGCATAACTTCAAGGTAATACTCCTTATTTACTGCACGACCTTCTGGTAAGATCTTCTGATACACTACGCCATGGTAGTCGAAGAAAACAGTAAGCAAATCCTTGACATTTGATCGAACTCGACGTGCTTTTATTTTGTCTTGGCTCTCCTGGACTCTTCAAATTGGGACAATTGAGCTTTGGCTTCAATGTCATAATCATACTCGTATACCCATGATTCGTCATCAGTTATGACCATTTTAAGCAAATCTTGATCACCGTTGACGTCATTCAACAATTCCTGAGCGATGCTCATGCGACGTTGTTTTTGGTCAAAATTCAACAAATTTGGATACTTTGATATTCCGCTGGTTTCTCATATAATATCATGAAAATACTTAAATTACATCGAATAGTTTAGTAGTGACACATCGCAAAATTGTTGAAACAAATTTGAGCAAAAGAACTCAATTGTTCAAAGAGTGTATCCATTCCTACAATTTTTTCTGGAAACTTAGACAATATATACCTATATATATATATATATATATTTCTCTTCTCCATTTCAATGACTGAAATCCCGAAATCATGCTAGTTTGAAAAGTGAAATTGAAGAAAGAAATCATGTTTTTAGAAAACCGGATTCGACTTTCGGAGTACAATAGCTATGCATTTGATGTGGTTTGATTCTGAAGGCTGCAAATTACCCTCAATTTGTTGCTCAGATTTTTGAATAAATGATGAATGTTTACTACTGGTCGTTGTAGGGCGATCCCCTTAAGGGAGTGTAATTTGAGCGGGATGAACTAAAGGTGAAAAACAATTTATAAAATTTCATATTTTTAAATTTCGTGGGTAAGAAATTTTATTTTCGCCAGCAGTTGCAAAGTGCAAAACCCAAGGAAAACGCAAAAAAGGGAAATACAAGTTTTAGTATTTATTAAAGATCAAAATTTTCCATTCTTTTGGGAATTTCAAGTTTTGTGGAGATTTACGTTACAAAGCCTCTATGAAAGCTGCAAAGTAGTAGTTCTATTTAGGGAAATAAATTTATTAATGAGAAGAATTACAGAATTACAAAGGCTGGGGAAATCACTTTGTACGTAAACACTTCCATACATCTTTTTACACACCTTTCAAAAAAGTCAGCTGGACTATACGCCAATAATGCCTATTCCATAAACTAACATCTAGCTCGCGATTCTGCTATGTATATTTTATTATATGCTGTTTCCTTTTAAGAAGGACCTGAAGGATGGTTCTGAAATATGGAGTTTAAAGACTAACACAGCTTTGAAAAATTCTGGTAGCGTCCACATTCTCACCCATTAAATTACATTTTAGAGTATTCTCCTTGAGCCGTTTTAAAAACTGATAGAAATCATTTTTCCAAATTCAATTAGAACATATTCAAAAAACGGTAGTAAGTTTGAAGATTCTTTTATAAAAGAAATTTCTGATTTTGATGCACTTTTTAATTGAAATCATGTAGGAACAGAATATAACATTTTTGTATTCAACAACTCCTCACGATTGCTAACGCTATATATATATTCTACAGAACTCTTTGCCAACATGAAAAAAGGATGCGAAAATAATCCTTACTTACTTTCACATATTACATGTAAAATCACAAAAAATATGGGGTGAGTTTTTAATCGTAGTTTTTTTTTAATCGAATGAAACAGTCAAATTTGCATCATATATTACAATTTTTTATTGGAATCGATAAATTGGTCTTGCCATTTAATTTTTAAAGATAATTTCATGTCAATGTCGTCCGCGGGTCCGTCTCAAAATGTCCATTCGGAAGGTCTAATTTTCGTCACTTTCTCGAGTATTTCGGCCTGTATTTCACGAATAACGCGTGTTGTGTTATCCTGTAAGGCTTCAATAGTGTTCGGCTTGTCTACATAGACTAACGACTTGACATAACCCCACAAGAAATAATCAAGAGGCGTTAAATCACAAGATCTTGGGGGTCAACTCACAGGGCCAAATTCATCCCTCAACATATCCATTGTTTCACGAGCAGTGTGGCATGTTGCGCCGTCCTGGTGAAACCACATGTCAACAGGTTCAACTCAGCCAATTGGGGCAAAAATTCCTTGCGGTTGGTAACACAATCGCCCAATCACTGAGAACGGCGACGAATTGACATTTTACAATCGTCATTAACACTGGTCGCTGCGGCTGCAATATTTTCTTCGGTACGCATTCTACGCATGCGAGTCGATGATTTTGTATTCAACAAAGTAAATTCGGTGCGAAATTTGGAGATAACAGCACGAATTGTTGATTCGGCAGGTCGATTATGACGACCATAAAATGGTCTTATCAAACGATACACATTTGTCACGGAGCATGAATTTTGGTAATAAATTTCAACGATTTGCAATGGTTGCTCGTTTGTTAGTCTCTTCATGGTGAAATGGCAGGGTATACTGTACACTTTTCACTTTTTACAGATGACAACAGCGCTGCCAACCTGAAAAACTTAAATCTTAAAAAATCACCCTATAGTTTATCGCAATATTTTCACTACAATTTTTAATTTACCTCGGATAGGATCGAATGGAATAATCAAAATGTTGCTGATTTAAAAAGAGGCTGCTTAAGTAGCGGTCTCAAATTAGAGTCTTGACAAAACTAGCTTGTTACAGTCATCTGGTTAGAGAGTCTTCTAATCCCCAAGATAAAGGCCGAAATTTTGTATGATAATTTATTTGTTGTTTGCTAATTTTTGAAACCGACCAATTTTGCCGTTGCCGTAGTTTCAATTATGAGCACCTTAATCCTAATTAGTGAAACTTTTCTGACAACCTAAGGATTGGATTCAAAGTACATCATTTATCTTGTACGCCTTCCAAGAAAATTTATCTAGTATGTATTACGTACTTTCTCCTACACAATTTTAATGTCTGAAGTGGTCTTTTGAAATGCCTGTGTGTTAACCTCACACAATTGATTGTCAAGTTCAGCTAACTTTATGTGCATAACATTATATGCAATTTAGTTTATCCTTGCGCACGCATTTGCATTATAAACTTTGAACTCAGCTTGTGTAGTTTGTTGTTGTTACATTTGTTGTGTCTGTATAAGTTTATTGATAAAATTAAATTCCATTTGTTGTCTATGGGAATTTTTGGTTTGAAGTCAATGACAGAAATACCAATAATACCAATTGATTGGAAGTATTATTAATCTAAAGGATAAACAATTTATAAGATACTCTAAGTGTAGACGCAAATATATGAATATAAGTGTGAGCGGTAGTGGTGTAATAATTGTGTAGCTGTGGATATAAAACAGTCATTATTCTTGTCCTTCTTGCTTCGACGAATGTAATTCCAATGTCTGGATAATTTTCTAACAATTTAACTTTTTCAGCTATTTTAAATAGGCACTTTATTCAGTGATCGCCTGATGTTTTCAGTCAAACATGTTTTCATTCAAGTAATTTCTTTAAATTCACCTACAAATGGATGAAGAATTTATCGTCTAGCAAAGAAATTCGTATCCGTGGATTATTTAAATTAAGGTGGAAGTCGATTCGTTTCTTTTTCGTTTGTTTATACAAAAACATTTAAAATGAGTTGCTAAATACAACAATATTATAGAAGTAGTTAAAATAGACCAACAGCATCCTAGACAAATTAGAATACAAATTTTTATTGAACACTAATGATGATATTTGTGGTTAACAGTAGGTTAAATCATGCTCCTCCATGAGTTAAATTATTCCGAAATAAGGACACCAACATTGATATTTTATTCAGGTGAACTGACTTATCTATTACTGAAAATTATTACGTAACTCTCGTATTTTCTTTACTTGCATATTGGTTGTTTGAGTTTGTACAAGCATGAAAGTTATAGTATTTTTCATATACTCATATGAGTAACTTGAACCTCCAGTTATTTGCATTTTTATACTTGGAAAACTGTTTTTGACGTCACATACAAATTTTTTATTTAATAAATGACAGCTTTAATGAAATGAAAATTGTTTTTGCGGCAAACACAATTTTGTCTCCTAAAAATTACTGAACTCAACACAAATTTTCTAGGTATTTGCTTGACTTATTTAGAGTTCATAAACTAGATATATTTTGCATGCATTTTAATGGTAGATAGGAGGAATGCAATGTTAGCGCTTGAAATGGCATGAAACACTTTGGTGCAGATAACTTAACGCTTTTTGCTCGGAAGGGGCAATCCTTTGGTTGAGGCGTTTTGTTGTGTAAAATATCTAAACTCTAAACCAGTTATAGGATCATAAAAAGTCTAAAAATTATTAAGGGTTTTACGTATTTTTGAAAACAATGTTATGTACTAACGTTTTTGGAGAGAGCACTATGGTTCAGCACAGCAACATTTCACTTTTACGCGTTTGCCAAAAGATATTCCATTTAAGGTAGGGAATGAAGTGTAGAATCCTGCACAGAGTAAATTTCAACACTGTACACCATATGCCGAATGTGATGTATCCTCTACAAGATTTCGGAATAATTAATAATTTCATTTTCAATCCAAAATCTGTATATAAAGTCACATATACATATGTATATTTTAACAGAGAATGGAAATATGAATATATCCAAACCCTGCTACGTATTCGTCCTTTTTGTCCTCTCAAATGCCGCCTAACGTCTAGACAATGTTCTTCCATATCTGTCATTTGACATTCTGCCACTAATCATATTCCTCTACATCGCGATAATCAACGAAAAACAGTAAACATTACTTTGACTTTTGCCCGACTTTGACGTGACTTTAACAGATGCGACTGACTGGGAAGATGAAATTTTAAAACTTTTTGTCTGGTTGGCATGAAAAACGTATAAATTATTGCTTCATCATTTGTTTTAATGTGTTTTATGAATGCCGGGTTGGAATTGATCCATTCTAGTAAGTTTTTGCTGACTGAGTTTAATTGAACAACACATTTTATACCCAAACTATAGTGTAAAATAATATGATATGATTTGTGAGACAGAAGGTTCAGCGACTGCGTCTCCCATACTTTGAAAAATAATGTTCAGTCATAGTTTATTTTACTTTATCAATGTTAAATTTTTTTAAAGACGTTGATGGCCGTTTAAAGCGAAACGAGTCATTCACCATACCGCTATTGTGATAAAGTCGATTTACCATAAGTTTCCTGTAACATTTTGGGTAATTTAGTGCACAAAATTTTATTTGCAATAAAAAATTGGCGAAGAATTTTTTGTTCAATATTCTAACTCCGTTTAAAAAACTGATAACTCCATGACCAAATTTTGCGTAAGTTTAGAGGATGGACAATGCCGTCTTAGCGACAAAAACATTTTGGCAATCCTTTTCAGAGGGTTTTCTAAACTATAAGGTTCCGGTGCTTTCTTAACAGAATATACATTGGAGACTTGACCGACTTTGGTGCCGTGGTTAGTACCTGGTACGGGCGCCTATTATTATTTTAGCGGTGGTCATTTTGATGCGTCTGACGAACACTTCGAATGGTCAAGTAATCGAAAAGTCTAATAACAGCTTCTCTACTGTGCCGTTCGGAATTGTCGTTAAACTGTACATCCTGTTGAGTGAGTCAATAAATGAGTAGGAAACGTGTAAGTTCACTGACTGCTAGAAACTCTTCCATATCTAACTCCGGGGATGAAAGTATATATATATTTTTTTTGGTATATTGAATGTCATTCCATAGGTTAATAATTTTAAAGTCCGTAATCAAATCTTTGAGAGAATATTTTGGGTTTTTATTATATGGGGTGATTTTTTAAGATTTAAGTTTTTCAGGATGGCAGCACTGGTTGGTAATGGCGTCCAAACGTCATTTGTCAAAGTGAAAAGTGTACAGTATACTCTGCCATTTCATCATGGAATGACGAATGACCTACCACATTCCATGATGAATGGGCCTTACAAAAGCTCAATGAAAGTCCGCTGTTTTATCGAAAATTTTGTTCAGCGATGAGACTCATTTCTTGCTGAACGGATACGTAAACATTTGGAGTGACGAACAGCCACATGCCATATGTGAATTCGAAATCGATGCATCCCGGAAAAACAACAGTCTCACGTGGTTTATGGGCTGGTGGCATCATCAGTCCATTTTTCTTCAAAGACGACCGTGGAAGAAACATTACCGTTAACGGCAAACGATATCGAGCCATGATACGCGATTTTTTTGCCCCAATTGGCTGAGTTGAACTTGATTGACATGTGGTTTCACCACGACGGTGCAACATGCCACACTGCTCGTGAAACAATGGATATGTTGAGTGATGAATTTGGTGAGCAGCTTATCTCTTGATTGGGCCCTGTGAGCTGGCCCCCAAGATCTTGCGATTTAACGCCTCTTGATTATTTCTTGTGGGCTTATGTCAAGTCGTTAGTCTATGTGGACAAGCAAACACTATTGAAGCCTTACAGGATGCTATAACACGCGTTATTCGTTGAATACAGGTCGAAATGCTCGAAAAAGTGACGAAAAAATTGGACCTTCCGAATGGACATTTAGAGACGGAGCCGCGGGCAACATTTACATGAAATTATCTTTAAAAATTAAATGGCGAAGAGCAATTTATCGATTCCAATAAAAATTTTAGTGTATGATGTTTTTTGCGATTTAAAAAAAAAAAAAAAAAAAAAACTACGATTAAAAACTCACTCTTTATTTACATTTGGCACAAGAATTTAAAAAGTTCCTTTAGTCTTGCAACAGATGTTGCAATGAAATTATGGAAACTGCAATAAAGGGCTATATTTGAGATTCTGTAGGGGATACTCCATTTAAACTTCTAGAGAACGATGTGTACATCATTATTTTTGATTTTCATCTGCACTTTTGTTTGCAGTATTTTGATTTTCTGCAATATATTTATTTACGTTTTTAACAGCACAATCGTGCAATGCATTTTTCTGTTGCACCAAGTAATGCCTGGAATTTACGCCGAATATGTTAATTATAATTGTAGTAAATTTAAACTATACTTCAATGGCAATTTGCCAAACAATACGGGATGCAAATGCCACTTTTTAGTACGAATCGGATTAGAAAAACTACAAATGACATTGAAAATGTTTACAGTGTTAATTTAAACACGCGAAGGAGTGAGGGTTTATACAAACTGACTGACACCTTAAACGTAAACTGAAAAAACTTCACTTTTTTGTTCATTATATTGTCTATTAAGGCTACCCAAAATTTCAATAAAAATTGACCGGTTAACCATACGAATGACCATCGGCTGAAAATACTTGTATGCAAGTCGGTTCACTTGACTGATATTACAGTCGTTTGTGCAAATGACAGGGCGGAACTAGAAACTGATAAAACCAATGAAAGTTTTTAATAATAATAGGAGATAATCCGCCAATGTCCTGACCACAATATTTAAATTTTCTGAAAGATTAGGTAGAGAATACATTCTTCGGTTAACAGCCAGAAAAGGAAAAAAACAATTACTGTAGTGAACAAACGTACCATTTCCACCCACTGTAAGTGTATGGATGCTACATTATTTTCTACTAAGACGACAGTTTTACAGACAGTTGTAAATCAATGTGTGAAAGAATATCCATTAGGAAAACTGAGGAGAGGCGAAACGATAGTTAAGAAAGGGTAAGAATCACATATGGAAATTTGCAAGGATATAGGAAAAGTCTAAAGCACAAGCTCTGCAGAAGAGTCAAATGTAAAGAATATCTGATTTTTGTTATATAAAACGCTGCAACTTTAGAATGAGTTCTACTGTAAATTACTTATTCATATCTTCTGATGGAAAATTTTAACCGATTTACTTTGATTATAAGAATAGATTGATTCTGTCAGAAAAATTTTGAGTCTTAGCTCGCGCAACAGTTATTTTCCTTAATTTTGACCTGACCACAATATTTAAATTATCTGAAAGATTAGGTAGAGAATACATTCTTCGGTTAACAGCCAGAAATGGAAAAACAACTACTGTAGTGAACACACGTACCATTTTCCATTTTCCACTAAGACGTTATGCTATGACTTGATTTTATAATTTTTACAAACTTAGCTTTAGTATGAATCTATTTGTGATTTCACAACAAATTTTGGGCCTTCTCAGAAGTCAAGTTCTAAAAAACGTGACAATTTTATAAACTATCACAGGAAAAAAAAATTGATATACACAAAGCCAGCAGCAAAGAAGGACACTTGATGTGTCGCCTCTTAGATAAAAAACGTAAAGAAAATTTCAATTAGTATAAATTACCTCCGTTTTGAAAATGTAAGTGTGAGGACAAAACTTGTACTCTTTTCATTCCACACTCTTTTGTACACGATATCAATGCCACCCCGCCGACCTAATTCTATTCAGCTTTCCAAATTAACAAAGATATGTGCAACGGCAGACGTGGCAGTCACTGGTCTCAGATTCTAAGCAACATTTTGTTCGAAAGATCCCCACGAAGACAAATTTTATTTTTCTTTCCCCCAATAACGTAAAGGTTGACATAACCACAGAAAAAAAAAACAAACAAATTCATGGGGAGATTCATTTTTTTTGCTTCCATTCGATTGCATTGTTGCCAAAAATGTCTGTGGAGACAAATTGTGACATAGAGGAAAACCTAAGTAGACCGGTGAACGTGAAATATCAGTGGCATGCAATGAAATATTATTACATCCTTGTTAAACCATTTGGTGAGGATTTATTTTGTATATTTTTTTTTTTTTGTTGGCGGCTAAGCTTTAATAACAAAATGAAAGAAAATATAAATAAATGTCGCATGATAGCATGTATGAGTTTAGAGTAAACAGTAAAATATACATTTGGTACTGGAAGGTGTAAATATATTTGTGGTATATTTTTTGATGTGGTACAAATTTGGGTCTGGTATTGAATTTGCGAAATTCGTTGAAGAATTATCCATATTTAATGGAGACTTCAGAAAATGAACTCTGTGCACATATTAATATTGTAGAGTTTCCATTTTCAGATTATAGTATTGATACACGAATTACTCAGGACAAATAGCGCACATACAGTGATTGATTTGAGCCTAATGAAATCCTTAATTAGTTCAAACTGCTACCAAGATTGTTGCATTATAAGAGAAGGTGGATATTTTAAACTCACGGATTGCATACTCAGACAACAGTTCTTTGGACAAATTCCAAAATACTACCACTTTTATTAGATATTTTCTTACGAGAATTTAGATGGTGAATTGAATAGACATTGTCATGTTCACGTAAAGGGTATTACCAAACGTATCGGTGATTTCTAAGCCCAGCAAGACTACAAAGGCACTAAAAGTAAAAATATGAATTACTTTACGAAGACGGTCCCAAAACCACCCGAACTGACATATAGATCGTGTCAGTGATTTAAAAAAAGTATTTTGTTGAAAGATGGCAACCTTGTAAAACATATGTTTCAAGTTTCAAGACGCCCATGATTTAGTATTTTTATTTGAGCCATCAATAGTTAACGACCTCAGTGAATTTGTAAACATGAAAACAATTCCATTCAAAAAATCTCAGTCCAACCAATATTAAAGACAAGCTAGATTTTACTCTGGTAGAGACTGTACAATATTAAGTAGCAGAGTTTAAACGAGGCCGTATGAGCCAAAATAAACGCCGTAATAGTAGACGAATTGAACTGACACTGTTAAAAAAATCCACAAAATGGCATTGGATGATTGTGGACTGAAGCTGCGCGAGCTAGCTGAAATGAAAGGCATTTAAAAAAGTCCTATACTTTGCATATTGATCGGAGGTTTGAGGATGAAAAAGCTGTGCGAAAAATGGTTGCCGCGCACCCAGTCGCCAACTTGAATGGTGGAATTTCAAAAACATAGAGAGAAACAGTTAATACATTTAGTGCTTTTAAGGTCTGGCAAGGCTGTCAGGTGTTAAATACCTGTCACCTGAATATAGAATATAGATAGTTGAACAATCGAGGAGGAATGCATAAAAATAATTAAAATTTACCACAAAAGTGGTGATTCAAATGTTAGCACTATTCGTGCATTACGGAGTAATGATGGTCGTCAGTATTGACCCACTGTGCAATGAATTGACAAGATTATAAAGCAGTTTGAAGAGGCTTGAAGCGTTAAATATGTGGTCATGCCTGTGAATCATCGCAATATACGCACGGCCGAAAATATCGCTTCTGTTACTGAAAGTGTGGAAGATAATACGAATTTGTGGATTCCACGGTGTTCTTAGCAATTAGGCATATCTTACGACTCATTATGGAGTATTTTGCATTTGGATTTGCATTTCCATCCATATAGAGTCCAACACACGTAACAATCAAAGCCCGCTGACCATTAACAACGCCATAGATATGCTGATTGGTTACTACAACAACAGACTTTCTATGTTGATTTTTCGAACAACATTTTCTTCAGCGACGAAGTTCATTTCTCACGTGGTGGTTACTCTAGCAATAAAATTGTCGCATATGAGGCTTGGAGAACCTAGAGGAGGTATTAGAAAAGTCTATGCACTGAAAAAAGTGACTGTTTGATGCGCATTATGGTTTGGAGGTGTCTCTATACCACATTTTTTTCGAAAATGGCGCTAAAGGAACCGTTACCGTTAATGCAGTGCGCTATGACCATATGATAACCTACTTTTTTTTGGCTTGCTATTGAAGATTATGAACTGGACAATATGTGGTTTGAACAAGACGGTGCCACGAGCCACACTATGTGATAGGTTTAGGCTTTATTGCATTAGTAGTTTCGAGAAAGCGTAATTTCACGCTTTGGCGACGTTAGACCTTGTTTATGCGGATAAACCCCGAACGTTGTAGTATTCGAAAATCAACATTGATCAAGATGTCGTCGACATGCCGGGTGAAATGTGCGAAAAAGTGGTCGAAAATTACCTCAAAAGGTTTCATTGCTGCAGCTAATCCAGAGGCGGTCATTTAAGCGAAATTGTATTTCGTACATAATGGCAAGCTCCAAGCATTATAATGAAATAAAAGTTTCATCGAAATCATAGCTTTATGTGTATTTTATTTAATTTTCATTTTAAAACCGAAACATATATGTATATAAAACCGCTACAAACCCTCCTTAATTCTATATGGATTGTTTATTCCTGAATTTTTTCATACAAATATTTGCAACATTTAATACTTACGATTGTTCCCTCTACGTTATTTAGAAAGAGAAGAGTATTCGATGCCATCGAACAAAATAATGTGAATTGTCGATAATTGTGGCTAATCGTATCCATTCAAATCCATGGGAAACAACTGACGTCATGTTCTCCCAACCTAATATTCTCTTTATACGGATTGGAGAGGAATTTTATGGTGGCAAAATCTTGTATTTTCTACTGGTAGAATTCTATGTTTAAATATTGCTTTGATCTTATTTACCATATTGAAAGGGGGTTCCTGTTTAGTTTGTTTTCAGAACAGTGTTGAACTTCGACCAATCGGTTTCTCTAGAATGATGTGACTATTTTGTAGGGCTATTTTATTTTCATTTTATTTTCATTATTGCTGTGTTATATTTTTTTCATATTTTCTATATGTATAAACAGAATAAAAGGATTTAATATGACCCAATTTATCCATAACGAATACAAAAAAAAAAAAACAAAATGATTTTATATGAAAAAAATATTATGTTTCTCCTTAATTTTTTTTATTTCTGTTAGTACCATAAAGGTAGTTCTCTTTTTCTTTAACGTCATAATAAAATGAAAGTTTTTTTCTACATTAGGTTTTTGTTGAAGTTTTTACATTTCTGCACCGTAAAAAAGGAAAAATTTATTCTTGTTCTTTTGACTTTGAAACAAAACTTTTTTGATATTCGCTCTAACATTACCTTGTTATTTTCTACTGCTGTTTCTAATGTTAAGATATTATTGGAAGGATGTTAACGTAAAATGCGCTTGAAACTCAAAAGTTTTGAAATGATGAAATTATAATTGCTTGCTGTTGTGTCCTCACCTCATGACTATGATATTTCTGTGGAAAAAAGTTTGATCTGTCATTCTTCAGAGAGTTTCCCTTCCTGTGACAAATTTTTAGGTCATGGAAAGTTTTCATGATACCTTTTTTTTCGAGGCGAAAAGACATAAAGTTACCAAAGATGACAATGATGGATGTTATCAATGGGAAATATGTAAATAACAATTTAATGAGGTATAAAATATGAGCAGTCATCTCGTTTTTGTTTTTCACTCTTATCTGTTGAACGATTCCTTGCGCAGTTTATGGTCTAAGATCAAATTCAATAATAAGAACATGAACTTGTGGCGCCTGACGTGTCACCGGGTGTTACCTTTCTTTCTAACATCACTCTTATGGGTATGTCGTTGTATCCTTGTGCTGCTTGGAGGGTATTTGTTATATCTTGATGTTGATAGTCAAGGTGTCATTTTGCTTCCATCCTGCAACAAAAGTTCACGTGTCGTGAACTGGTTTGCAAATATTCTTTGTGGAAAATATTGAAAGTATTGCGTCCAGATAATGTCAACAAGAGTGCGTCAAATTGAACTCTCATTAAATTTTACTGTAGTGAGCTCTTGTGTGGGAAGCCTGAAAACGAATACGTAAGATGACACCATATGGACGAAGATAACCCAGTAGAGTGTGCCGAAATCGAATAACCAAGCAAATCACAAATGGAAAGTTAGCACGATGGCTTTGCTAGTTTGAAGCATAATTAAATTATTATACGTCGGCTCGTATAACCGGGTACTCCATCACTTTGGTATTAACAAAGTACACTGGTTTTTAGGGTAAGAGCTCATATAGTCGTGAACTTGTCGTGGATTCGAAGAGAACGTAGAAAGCGATATACTACGGAATCTGAGGGCGATTATAATAAGGCGAGGGCTATTTCACACGAAGAAAATCTTGGGTATTATATTTCGAAGGGTATTGGGTATTATATTTTAAAACCTACGTTCGTATAGTATAACATAGAATGGGTGTACACTGAGTTTGTTGTTCCAATTGTAAAACTGATCTGGAAATGATTTGGGATGCCGCAAAATAAACATTTTAGACTAGAATTTGCGTACTTTAATCGGATATTTCCGGTCCTTTTTTTACCTCGTTAGCTTTTGTGAACACAAGTACAACATTTCTGGTAGAATTTTCTCTTTGCTGAGGAGAGGATATAGAAAAATGTGTTCATTAGTAATATGTTTATTGTAGAATTAATTATTAAAGGTAGACATAAATAAAGAACATAAATAAAAAAAATAATGAAAAATTGAATAAAAAAATATCTGGAAATTATAAAGGTAAGGAAGAGGACCAAACGTGACACGATGGTTGGTACATGCGAATATCATCGCCATGATAGCAGGTCCAACTCCGTTTAGAGTCATAAATTATTATTTGAGCGGCGGTCACATCGATGTGTCTCACGAACACTGCGAATATTCGAGTAAGCGACAAGTTTTGTAAATGCTTCTCTAGCTGTGATGTTCGGAATCGTCATTGCACTGTAATTCTGAATGAGTTTCGTTTGAACTCACTGAATGTGAGAAAGTTCCCATGTCTCATTCATGAGATCCAAGGGAATTTGCCTTTATTGGTTGTTTGGCAAAAGGCAGTATTTTTAGCAAATTATTATTAATTGTCAATTGATTCACCTAAAATTTTGAAAAAATATAAAATAAATATTTTCGAAATTGAAAAATCATTAATCCAAATCATTAATGATAAAAAATTATGAAATTTTTTAAAACCGTACTCATAATATACGTACAAATTTTTAAGACTAAACTCTTAATATACGATATTTTACGTCATAATTTTTGATTACATCATAATTTTTGATTACATCGTTTTTTTTTCATTTTATTTATTTTTTTTTTTTTTAACTTTTTGATGCCATATTGATATCCTCACTAGTATAAGCCTAAGATGGAGGTAAAAAATATGATATTTTTGTACTGGGCAGTATGTTTCTAAGTATACACGATTTTATAACATTTTTTAGCACTCTGTCGAAGTTACCCATTTGTCAAGGATATCGATTTTTTTATCCGCCAGCCTGTTCAGCTCAAATCGCTGGAATTAGGAAGTTGAAATTACGGCCGAAAATTTCTTATGGTCACGTGTCATGTCAAGCCTAAAAATGAGTCATGAACAGTCCTGTATAAAAAATGGCCCATTCAGATTCGGAAGTAACCTTTGGAAGAATTGAAATGTTATCTATTTCTAAATAATTTTAATATACTGTATTCGTTGACTAAATGCAATCTAAAGTCTGATTGTTGCCAAATGTGGGAAAGAGCCTCCACGGCAAAATATACTACTTTAAGGGACAGCACTAAGTTTTGGTGAGATTGCGAAAAATTAACTCAAAAAAAAAAAAAAATTCTCAATAAGAAAAAGGGGCATAACTGGTGTTCGTTGAACGATAATATCGTATGGGCTACATATAGGGTGATTTTTTAATCGTAGTTTTTTTTTAAATAAAAAAAAAAATTATTGAAAATTTTTATTGGAGTCGATAAATTGGTCTTTGCTATTTAATTTTTAAACATAATTTAATTTCATAATGTTATCCGCGGCCCGTCTCAAAATGTCCATTCGGAAGGTCCAATTTTTTGTCACTTTTTCGAGCATTTCGGCCTGTATTCCACGAATAACGCGTGTTATGGTATCCTGTAAGGCTTCAATAGTGTTCGGCTTGTCCACATAGACTAACGACTTGACATAATCCCACAAGAAATAATCAAGAGGCGTTAAATCGCAAGATCTTGGGGGCCAACTCACAGGGCCAACCTATTGTTTCACGAGCAGTGTGGCATGTTGCACTATCCTGATAAAACACATGTCAATCAAGTTCAAGTCAGGCAATAGAGGCAAAAAAAAATCGCGTATCATGGCTCGATATCATTTGCCGTTGACGGTAATGTTTCTTCCACGGTTGTCTTTAAAGAAAAATGGACCGATGATGCACCTGCTCATAAACCACACCAGACTGTCGTTTTTTCGGGATGCATCGGTAATTCATGTATGGCATTTGGCTGTTCATCACTCTAGATTCGGCAGTTTTGCTGTTTACGTATCCGTTCAGCAAGAAATGAGCTTCATCGCTGAGCACAATTTTTCGATAAAACAGCGGATTTTCATTGAGCGTTTGTAAGGGCCATTCACCAAAAATTAGACGTTGTGGTAGGTTATTCGTTATTCCATTATGAAATGACAGAATATACTGTACACTTTTCACTTTGACAGCGACAGTCACAAGTGAAATATATTAGTCCAGTTAGAAAAACTTGATTATATATAAACAAAGCCAAACTTGGGAAAATATGATTTCAATCATATTTATTTTAATTTCTTTATTTTCTTTTCGTTAACTTCATTGTGCTACGTATTAATTATACTTTTCTTTTTTTGTTCAAAAGTAATACATTTTTATGTAAGCTTTCTGACTTAAATGCAATTGAATTTCAGAGATCTCCGCATTAGGTGACGAATGTATGACATAATTATTTATTACTGCCTGGAGGGTTGTGGCGGTAATTGCCCTAATTTTCAAATTTTGCTAGTTCAGTTTTGTAAACTCCCTTTTTACAGCGTAGCGGAGTTATAGTGGAGTTCTTTGAATTCAGCTTGTTGGAGACAATTCCGCAATAACAAGCTGGCTATATGAGAAATTGCATCGACTTGTTAAGGCCACACAAATTCGGTGTACGAGTATTTCTGAAAAAAACTTTGTCGATAACTGTAGTTCAGCTAAAAAAAATGTTTTTGTAGTTCATTTGGCAAAAGGATAAGTGTTAGTATATGTGTGAAGAAATCTAATAATCTGGCCTAATGGTTGCCCGCCACGTGCATCATTTGCAAAGATGAAGCTCTTATGGATAGATCCTGCGTTAAAATCTGCAGAAAGATTCATGAAAATGTCTTGGCTGTCTTTAACAATGCAAAAAAGGAGTCAAAAATTTGTTGAAATGATTAAAAAAACAATAATTTCAATCGCCAAAAATTGTACAGAATATTTGAAAAAATATAAATTTATTGAAAGAACATTTTAAATAAGAATCTTTAAATATTTCATATCTAATATGTATGATGGAACGTTCAATGGAAGGAGAGGATATTTTTTACTTTGGTATTTTTGCGAAGTATGAATTGGACCATTTATGTATTTGACATAAAGGGATGTGCAGAAACAGGTGCAGAAAATTCAATTTTTTATCAGATGTTTTATGAATTAATAATTTTGGGATTAAAATCAACTCCATTTCGATTTACATTTGCTGAACTCACTTAAACCTTTCAAATTGTCTTGAATTACATTGAACTGCATTGAATGACATTGGATTACATAAAATTACATTGTTTAAACTGTATACAATATTCGTAAATTTACTATATAATGAAGTGGCAAGTTCACATTCTCTTATTTACTCTGAAAGCTTTATTTACTCAGAGAATATGTCTGCAATATTCTGAAATCGTAGCATTGGTATAGTCTCATGTTTAAGATTGCGAGCAGTCTCATTGAAACAGAAGGCAATGTCACTCCATCATTCTCGCCATGCATTTGTAATATTCTTCAATACGCCCTTTGTATTAGTTGCACTTTATATGATTCTAAAGTTTGATATTTTTGAGGTTCAAGGGCACCCCGAGCGAAGCTCTTACAGTCCAACAGCACAACTTAACATTGTTGGTCCTTCGAGCCAGATCTCTTTTTACCCTTTCCACTCTCTCCATTATCTTCCTCTAATCCGCTAGATAAGTCAGAACATATCACCTTTTTCCTCATGAGACTATCATATTCAGATTTAAACTCATTCCACAAGGACATTAATTCAATATTCTAAATTTCTAATGAATGAAGAGAATGTTCGTCAATCGAGAGCAACGTGAAATAAGCTTTATATTGTATAATTGTATTAGCTATTATTATTATTGTATTCTGTTTGGTTTTGGTCGAAAAATAAGTGCAGTAAATTTCCCACTTGAAGCCAACTGTGCGATGATTATGTTTTAATAACAACAATCTCTTTGAGTGATATCTTAATATCGAAGAGACGGAGTTTAATGACTGGAAGTACGTGGCAAAAGGGAAGAGGAAGATTTCACTGAGATACAGTGGAAAATAGTGCATATATTTTGTAGAATACAATGCTTTTCAAAAATTCTATTCTATTACAATATTCTAACAACATTGAATTAAATAATTTTATATCCCGTCATTTGATTATATTTGCCATAGATTGTAAAAATTAACTATTTATTTGTTAGTGGAAATGTCACTTCAACTAACCTTGTAATTGTTATGCCCAAGTGGCGACCAAGCGGGCGAGGTTTTTTGCGTGAAACCAGTGGTAGGCTGTCTCTCTTTTCCGTCATCCACCACCTTGACCGCAAATCGCTGGCCGCCGTCAACATTAAATAAATCATCTAACCTATAATGTAAGTTAAAAATCGTTTTTTCTATGTCTTGTACTCAAAATTATCCGTAAGTATTTAAATCTCGTATAGGTCATGAATTTTTCTTCAATTTTCGTTCACTATCTGGGAATCTAAGTTTCAAATATATTTTTCGTGGAACGTAAGTTCCAATTACAATCATCTTGAAATCTAAATTTTAACAGATTTCCACTATCATTTTTGTTTATACTTTGTACTGGATACGATAATATAGATTTGTGGTTATTTTTAAAATATTAAATTTTATAAAATTTCTCTTTAAATTTTTCCCAATAACGTACCCAACTATTGAAGTGAAGTGTCAAAGAAAATTTATCTCCTTCTTTCAGAAAGCTTAGCTCGTGGCTTTCAGCATTTATCAATGTATACAAAACTTGGAATTTGTCTAGGTTGGGATATACTGCGGTTTGTAAAAAACTCAGTTGTAAACTAACGTGTTTCTAAATGCAAAACGGCCTAATAATAAATAGTAAAAAAATATACATATTCTTTAACTAAAACAGAGTAGGCAATATTAAGTCACGATTAAAATACTACAAATTTACATGTCAATCAATATATTAAAAATCGTCATTTTTGATGCAAAATTGTCAACTGTCATAGTTTTTGCAAAATGCCGAAAACAACAAAAGTACTATTGTTTGTATCGCCTGATATCTGATTATGTCATGTCACATCAAGGACACTTCATGAAGTTAAAAAATTATTTATTCATATGATAGTACAAAGGTTAATAAAAATCATTGTCTGGGCAGTTCTTATACATTCTTACTGCCTCTCCTCTAAAACATCGAATCCATTACACAACATTAAGCGCGTATCAGTAAATATAAACGTTAATTGTGAGAAATACGAGGTTATGCATTTGGTGGTTCCTAACTCGCCGGTCTGGCACGGCTGACAGCTGTTAAATACCTGCTATTTGAAGTACAGGGTGGCGCAATAGAACGTGCATATTGCATCATCTTTTTTTGCGGGGTAGAAAAGGCGCGGGCGGGGGGCGCCTACATCGCCTACTACTTATTTAGTAAAAGGTTTGCAATTTAGGAATATGGATAATCTAACAGTTGAAGAAAAACGCGTAAAAAAGTAGTGATCAGTACAAAAGTGGTAATTTAAACGTGGACACTTTTCGTGCATTACAGGGTGATGAGGGTGATCATCATAATCGACCTTTTGCACAAGGAATTGATACGATTTTAAAGGAATTCAAAGAGACTGGAAGCGTTACAGATGTAGTCAGGCCTGTGCATCATTGCAATGTACGCAGTGCTGCCGAAAACATCGCTTCTATTGGTGAAAGTTTGTCGAATAATCAGAATTTAAATTCAGAGCGCGATGGCCGCATGATAACTTTTTTTTTCCTGCAATTGAATATAAAGAACTGGACTATATGTGGTTTCAACAAGACGGTGCCACGGGCCACACAACATGACTGATTTTGACGATAATGCAAGAGAATTTCCCAGTTTTTTTAGCCTGAGGCTACATCAAAGACCGTGTTTACACCGATAATCCTTAAACGTTGGAATATTCGAAAACCAACATTTGTCAAGTTATTGCCGAGATACCGCCCAAAATGTGCGAAAAAGTGTTCGAAAACTATCCCGAAAAGATCCACTGCTGCAACAATTCCAGAGACAGTTATTTAAATTACATTGTACAAAAGGACATGTACATAAGGACAGAGTGCCGGCATTATAATGAAATAAAAGTTTCATCGAAATTAAAGCTTTATGTGTGCTTTATTTAAATTTATTTTTGAAACCGAAAAATGGATAACCCTGTACTTACAAAATCTTCTTGCTTTTCATATGTTTCTATTTTTATTTTATAAGTTATTTACTGATAATTTAACAACTTAAATACAAACACAAGCAGTGCAATAAAATTAATGTTTGCCTAAATGGTCTCCATTTTCCCCGCTGCCTAGATTAAGATTTGTCTTAGCACTTTAAGTTGTCTCGTCTGTGGTAGCCGGTATAGAGCAACATGAGTTTGGTTTTGTGTAGAATATTGTGCAAAGCTAGAAATAAACCATAACACTTGTTCATTTATGATTGGTCTGAATCCTTAGAACTTTTCGTGAAGAAAAGTGAAGAAATGAGTTGAGCGATTCCCTCTTCTTAGTTGATAAGATGAGGAGGTCAAACCTCAGGCAAGTCATAAGTGTCAAACTTGAAATTGAGGATAAATAATAAATACTGAGAATAAATAAATATGAAATATGGCAATTTTTGAGATCCCAACTGCCAAGAGATAAAAATTGTCGGTCTGGTGATATTATGGAGGTACTTTCGAGTGAATTTATTTTGCATTATTCCAATGGTTATTAGTTATTTTGATTAAAATGCATTATTTTTATAAGCTATAACTTAAAATTGCACTTTGCTTTGACTTCTGGTATTTCAAAGGTAGAACTATTGCAAATAAAGTAATGTGATGATGTGATGAAACGTACAATACTTTTATTATTTTTGGGCACATTACATTTGAGTGAACATCTGGTATTTCACATCTAGGGATTAGTAAAAACATGAAACATAAAAACATTTTTTTCACACAAAAAAAGAAAGAAAGGAAAAATTCATTGTAAAAGACCAATAACAATGGCTTCTATATTGTAAAAGTTGTTCTACAAAATGTAGACCTCTAGCAATATTAAATATTTGTTGTCATAAACAAAAATACGTTTTGCTAGAACTATAATTGTAGTATAACTTCTGGTGGTTTTGTAATAACACTTCAGTTCAATTGAGTTTCGCACACACAAACAGCCTTTACTTATGTTAGTCCTTCCTTTGCTGAAGAGAGTGTAGAGAATAATTTGCATCCAGAAATTCTTCCTTGACTAATATGCTGATTTTATAGGTACAGTATTTTAAGATTAATATCGGTTCGTTTTGGAATTCAAGTATCGGGAAAAGTGGGTGAGAAAAAAAAATGCTAGAAAAATTGGATAGAAAAATTGTTTGACTTGCTAGACATTGGTGCCCTAGAACTCACTGATGATGAGGTATACGATGGAATCATGCAATTAAAAACCAGCTATAAATCGGATTTTGACAGGATTTGTGTTTATCTACTAAACTTTGCTCCTAAATAAATTTTTAATTTTTCATTAAAGGAAGGCATTTTTATTGACAGATGGAAGGTGGCGTCTATAACACCAATTTTTCAATATGGTAAGAAGAACAATGTTATGTGTTACAGATCGATTTCTAAATTAACAAATGTTTCGAAAATTTTTGAGCATATAATTTATAAGAAGTTATCTTTTCTTACAAAATTACAAATTAATTCGCTATCCCAGCATGGATTTTATCCAAGTAGATCCACCACAACAAATTTAACCAGTTTCACAGAATACTGAACAAAGCTAAACTTGGGAAAATTTGACTTTCATCATATTTCTTTTAATTTCTTTATATTCTTTTCATTAACTTCATTGTTATATGTATAAATTACAGTTTTCTTTTTTATTTAAAAGTAATAAATTTTTATTAAAGCTTTCTAATGACTGAATTTCAGAGATCTCCGCATTAGGTGACGCATGTATGACATAACTATTTATTACTGCCGCCACAACCGGTAATTTCCCTAATTTTCCAATTTTGCTAGTTTAGTTTTGTAAACTTCCTTTTTATAATATAGATGAGTTATAGTGGAGTTATTTGAATTCAGATTATTAGAGAATTTTCGTTGCAATTCCGCAATAACAGCTTGGCTATATGAGAAGATACATCGTCCTGTTGAGGCCAGACAAAGGTGGAAGGAATTTTCTTTTGGTGTATTTCTGGAAGAAAAAACTCAACAACTTTAGTTCAGATCAAAAAAATTAAAAATATTTTTGTAGTTCATTTGGCGTTCATTGTTAGAAAGAAGCGTAAGTATATATGTGAAGAAATCTAGTTATATGGCCTAATGGTTGTCCGCCATGTGTGTCATTTGCCAAGATGAGTTGTTTAGTTGGGTGTTGTTTTCATTTTAATTTTTACTCACACTTTTTCGAATACTACTCGTATATTCAGATAACAGAATATATACTAAAGTAATGCTAATTTGCTAAACGTAATACTAATTTATGCAGGATTCCAGAACAAAGTTTATTGGTATCATTCTAAGAGTTTAAGGATGTGCCCTTTGTGCTACTATATAAATATAAATTGAAATAGCCAAAAGTGGTTGTATGAAAAATATTTGTAATATGCCTGAAAAGGCAAAGCCATTTCAGATCCGTTTTTCTCCTTGGTATTTTATTTACAAACATTTCTATTGCGTCAAAGAAACAATATCGGACAAACTTTCTTTCAAACTTTCGTCAGAGTTGAAGCATATCTGGGCACATTCAGTTTTCACACAGAAAAGTGTATCCAAACCTTAGGAGCAGTATGGGATGTTGGCCCCCCTAGACATTTTTAGCACCCCTCAGAGTTTTCCGATTATGTACATTGAATGAATTTAGCCCTCCCGCCCACGGAATGAATGAATGAATTTAGCCCCCTCCGAAAGAGAAATTATTGCTATGTCAATGTTCTAAACACATTTTTTGTATAAAATACATGTCTTCAAATAAAATGTGAAAACAGTTCTTACTTTATTTCAGTATTGTCTATTATGGTATATTCAGTATTGTCAATGTATGTGCCTGGCTCACATGACGGTTCATAACTGTTTCTCCAAAGGAAGTTGTTATTTCAATTGGGCAATCGCATGATTATTTTACGCCACTCTGTATAATGTTTTGCTTATAAATCTATTGATGCTTTTTGCAGTCTTTTATTATAAAAACACAAGTTTTATTTTTTCACATATTTTACATACCTTAATTTACCAAATTATGCGAGTCTCTACCGAAATCATTGCTATTTCCTAGAATGATGCAAAGGTGTTTGCAGTATATCTGGCAGCTGTGCGTAAGTATACTCGTATGTACACCTATAGTACGATATCGAGCAATGTTCAATAAAGTTGCTATTTTATATTCAGTGACGACGCAGAATATTTTCTGTTACTATTTGTTCGACAAAAATCACGGCCATAAAATATTAAGTTTACGTTTATGATGATCCTGTCTCTAGACTTCATAATATTGGACAGATTTAAGCCGTAATCATTTCATTTTATTTGCTTGGATTTTATTATTGTCATTTTGAGAGGTTTTTGCTATGAAAGTAGGCGAATATACTGTATTATTGGGTAGGACAGTTGTTTGTTCCAGAGCTTTAAAGATGATCATAGAATAAGTAAATGCCTCAAATGTTCAATAAATGTTATGTGAACACACAACCAAGAGTTTACAACTCTACAGCGAAATCTGTGTGTGTGTTTTTTTTTTTTGTCACATATTTATTGATTTATAAACTTAGTACTCTTAATATTTTAGCATAAGGCAATGTTAAAAGTCAATAACAGCATAACATTTCAAAAACATATATAAATCCTTAGGAAGCATTTTCAAACCATTTTGTTTAAGATATTTTAGTAATATTGAAAAATCGAATCAAATCCAATAAAGACGGCAATTGTTGTACATATTTTTGGGCGCTATTTTATGTGCATCCTGTTCGAATCATACTAATGAAAATAGCTCATTGATGCTTAGGTGAAAGTGGTTGTCAACCCCACCATAATTGTATACTCGTATGTAGACAGAAGTCTTGTATTTAGGGATTTGTCGTCAAGCTTGGTTATTTCATTCCCTTCATACGGATAATCATTTTCAGTTGAAAGTTAATGCTCATAGGGAATATTTTTAAAAAATATAAAGAATTTGTAGATTATTGTAATTTAAACAGATCTATTTAATTACATTAAATATTTGGAAATTATAACCAGTACAGAAATTTAAGCCAAGTGAACTGAACTGCCCATTTCATATTGGCTCTAAAGTGTGTGGAATTTCAAAAGGGGTATGGTAAATCGTTAGGTCATAAGCTAGATCCAGTAAAACAAAAAAAAAAGTTATAATTTATTGAACTTAATTATTACAACTTATTTATTATATATTATCTTAGATGTTGTTTGGGGTGGGGGCGAATAAAATAATTATCCAAAGCGGGGTGATTGAAATAAAAACAAAATTAGTTTTTTTGTTTTTATATAATTTATTATTGACTTCGGGGGTATATTTTACCTTTGGGTTAGCTTGACGTCTTGATTACAAGTCACGTATTCTCTCTTTTTTCAATCTCCCCGTTTTGGATAATTATTTTATTCGCCCACACCCCAAACATTGTCTAAAGATGTAAAAATGTTTTATATGATAAATAAAAAAGAATGATATCGAATAGTTCTATATGATTGATTGTTGGTTGGCTTCCGGGTTTGTGGGAAGGGGTTGTCTGTACCACCACTAATGAGTTGTTGTTTTCTTTAAAGTACCATTTCTCTTTGTAACGCCGTTGATTTAGTACTTAAGCGTTGCTTTCAGTAGTGGTATTTTGAACCTCCTGACCAACATTCTGTTGTTGTTGATTATTTTGTCCTCCGGCGTTATTGGGCTTTCTGTTACGACGTGAACGGTTGTTACGTGGAGGACCGCCTGATTGTCCACCATTACCGTCATTACGTGGTGTTCCACGAGGTCTGCCGCCATCGCTACCGCGGTTGTTGTTGAAATTGCGGCGGAAGAAACGTCTTGGGCTACGTCATGGGCATTTGTTGACCGCCTTGACCATCGCCGCCCCTTTGATTAGGGTCAGCGTTCTGATCATGACCGCCATCGCCGCCCATACCTCCATCACCACCGACTTGGCGTCTGGGTTGATTGCGGGGATAGTAGCGTGTAAAGCGTCTAAGCGGTTGCTGGTTGTATAAAGAAACAATTGATTTGTGCCAAATGTGCTAAATGTAATGTTAAGTAGCCTAAGGAAAGTCCCAATTCAGGATATTTATAGGTATATTTGTAAAATTAAGTTTAATAAAGGCCAGATAATTGATACCTACACTATACAGTTTCTACGAAAGATAACTAAAAAGTGCATTATAATTTAACCCAACCGACAATAATTTAAATTATTGTAGCCTGCTAAATGGAGACAAGAGAAGGTAAATGAAATGCTTACAAGTCAGTCAATTTGCGTGGGAGGTATCTCAAATGCGAGTGACAATACAGCCCATTAAAATAAACTAAATAACTAAATAATAAAATAACAAAATAATGAATAAATAACTAAATAAACTAATAAACTAAACTAAATTCATCAAGTGCATAATGAGTGTAATATTTGACTGAATTCGGTGAAACTACTTGAAAGATATAGAGTTAAAAATATGTGGATTAAATCATATATTTTTATAGGGTATGTTATAGGGTCATGACTACTTCGACGATTTTTTATAGTTTTACCAATGGAATGCAATGGACAAAAATATAGGCTTCTGTTGTCTACGTGTTAGAGATTTCAGTGAGAAATTGAATTGAATTTTGAAAAATCAGGTAATTTTTTTTGGGAAATATCAGAAGGGGTTGATAATGACCTCCACTTTCATTCTTAGAGTCTGTCTTAATAAATGTTTAGTGCCTACCGAATTTAACAGGATTTAAAGTAAGTCAGATATGTTGGTTATTTATGTAGGTGATGCCAGAAGCGAAATAATTACTTAATCGATTTTTTTGCAGTTGTTCGAGACACTTTAAGTAAATGTAATGAAGAGTCATTTAAGTTTGCGCAGTCTGCTAGTTAGAAATTACGGGATACAAATAGGGTTTCTGAAAGCGAATATATTTGTATGGTAGAAATGAGGAGGGATAAACCGATATAGCCCATTT
>JAHXMU010000159.1:581466-606294 GCA_019455685.1 Philornis downsi
ATTTAAAATATGATTATCAGGACGTTGCGAAACATGATTATTACTGGAGATGAAAATTGAATCTATTCTTAAGGTTTGGAAATAACCAATCACTCGAGTGAATATCAAGCAATAATGAACTTAAACCAAAAAGGTTGCTCTAAAGTTGCTCAAAAATCAAGTTTAAAGGGACAGTTTTCTTCGACTATCGTATGGTATAATCCATTACAAAAGTTTTCCGGTAACACATATAACTTATGCCCAACCAACAAACGTATTATTTGAATATTGAAACAAAATTTATAATTCCTAATAAAATATGTTATTAACGATTATGAGGATGAGACACAGAGCCTTCATTTCAGATAATGCCGTGGGGCCTCGAACTCTAGTGAAATCTAAAACAAACGTTTCGAAATGTTTAAATTAATGTATCGTATCGTTTAAAATCGTTATTGGCCATTTCATGCTGCCAACTAGTTTGCATGAAAATTACTAAACATTTAAGAATCTCTAATGAAATATTCACACTTCGAATAATAAACATTGCTTCCGGGCTCACCTAACTGTCATTTATTTTAACAACAAGTTAGCACTTTGTTTTGAATTAAATAAATAAATTATTAACCACAATCCCACACTCAATGCTATTTGATTGGAAGAGTTCATAAAAATTAAGCATTGTACAAATATTAATATATTCATAGCTGAAGTCGTTTGGTCATTTGTAAAACAAATATTTTGGTTGAAATAACAATTTCAAATTAGGTAAAAAAGTGGTTTGCTTTGTGCAGAAATAGGTTAAAAAAATAATAATAAATAACTAAAGTAATATAAAAATACCAAAATATTTCGTTTGAATATTAGAGAGCTTCACTTTAATAATTGACAAGCATTTCGGCTATGAATGTATAAACAAATTACCATAAAACTAGTAATATAGGACAACTTCGAACTTAGATAGTTTAATATGCACAAAATAATTTATACGTAGCAATCAGCGGAGAAATGGAAAAGGTTTTTTATTTTATATTTAATAAATAAAAAAGGAGTAGTTCGCAACATTTTTCATTAAGTATAGCATTATTTTATGCAACAAGTGTAAAATAATATAGTAATTCATGGCTATTATTTGCATGATCCCGGGTTCAAGACCGCATACAGCCTTCTATCATTTTTTGGGCATCGGTTACCTCAATGTGTCTGACGAATACTTCGAGAAGTCTTGTAAATGATTTTCTAACTGTGGCGATTGGAGTCAACGTTAAACTGTAGGTCTCGTTGAGCGAGATTTAAAAATTAGAAGAAGATGTGCAAGCTCACTGTAGGTGGGGTTATCCATTTTGTGGTTTCAAAACCGTCTGTCAGCTGTAAAACACGTGTCGCTTGAAGTGTTGCATATTTGGTGAAAGGTTTGTCATTTATATATATGGATCGCTTAACAATCAAGGAACGGCTAAAAACAGTTAAAACTTACTATAGAAGTGGAATTTGTAAAAAATCTTATAACACCTTGGATTAATGATAATCTAAGTGCTCTTATCCAATTTAAGGAAAATCTACTGAAAAAGAGAGGGAAACAAAACAAACCAGATGTGGTGAAAATGTTAAAAAGAATTAGTAAAATCATTAAAACGGCGAACAGAATTTGCATGAATGAATACATTCAATCATTGGGCCATTTTAAATAAAGCGCAGAAATGTAGTAGATGTAAATGTAAATGTAGATGACAAGAACAAGTGCAATACATTCAATAACTATTTTTTGCAAGTCCCCAAAGATTTAAAAAATAAGATTGCCCGATTTCCGGATGATGAATGCAATAAATTAAATACTTTGTCACAATTTCAGAATACATTTTCGTTTAAACGTACCAGTATAGAAGAAGTTAGTGAATTAATTCTTAATCTTCTGTTAAACAAGGGTCCTGGCCATGATAGTATAAATGGTAAGGCTTTGAAGAAATGTGTAGATATAGTGTCACCGTGCTTAGTACAAATATTTGATCAAATAATATCTATGGCAAAGTACCCTGATGTTTTAAAAATTTCTAAAATCACACCGATTCCAAAAGATACTAATGTACATAGTCCCGACAAATTTCGACTGATAGCATTGTTACCTTTAATTGATAAAATTTTTGAAAAAAATATTATATGAACAGCTATTTATATTTTTCGATCAAAGCAATCAGCTAAATAAAATGCAGTTTGGGTTCAGGAAAGGAAGTTCCACTCAAGAAGCCGTAGTGAATGTTGTAAACACGATTTGCGATGGATTAAATAATGGCTATGGTGGTGGGGTGGCGGGTATTTTTTACGATTTTTCAAAAGTCTTCGATTTGGTAGATCATGTGATTTTGATTTTCAATAAGCTTGAATTTTATGGTATAAGAGGAACTGCGCTTGTGCTTATCAAAAGTTATCTGACAAATAGGAAACAGTATGTACAAATAAAAACATCGATAAGTGAGATGGGACGTGTGGAACATGGAGTACCTCAGGGAAGTGCATTGGGTTCCCTTTTTTCATGATTTACCTCAAAGATTTATCTAATCTAAATCTATACGGCAAACTTATAATGTATGCAAATGACATAAGTTTATTTTACCCATATAAATATGATATCATATTAAGAAGTCAAATTGAACATAATGCGGAGCTCATATTGGAATATGCAAGGTTAAACAAATTGGTTATAAATGCTGATAAGACAAAGTTGTTACGATTTCGACCTTATTCTACTGGTAATATTTTCAGTGTAAATGTCGGAAATAGGGTGGTTACAGAGTGCACTACTCTAAAATACCTGGGAATTAACTTTCAAAATAATCTTTCGTGGAATGTACATATCCAATATGTCAAAGACATAGTAGCGGCAGCAATCGGTATTCTTTATCAATTTAAAAATGAATTTAATGTGAACACAAAACTGTTAGTTTATAATGCTCTTATACATAGTTATTTCAGTTACCTTCCGTTAATTTATGCATACAAAGGGACCGCAGATTTTCAAGCTCTTCAAAGAGCGTAAAATAAGGCGCTTAAAACAGTGTTCAATCTTCCAAATCTATATCCCACATTCACACTGTACAAGGATGTGGCGAAAATAATATTGCCGATTTATGGGCTATGTAAATTTCAATTATTAGTACACATGTTCAAGTCGCTGAATAACATAGGTTATCATACAATCCAGTTTCGAAGAAACCGCAATGTATTTAATACCAGAAATGGCTGTAATCTAGTTATTGTAAAATGTAGACTGGAAAATACCAAACAACGAATTGAGTATGACGGATGTTCTGAATACAACCGCATTCCACAATCATTGCAAAATATATCCAGGATTGGAACATTTAAGTCAAACCTAAAATCTTATTTATTTGAAAACATGGAAATGCTTCTATTGTAATTAGCCTTCTTTTTCATACCTCCTGTTTATTGTCATGTAATTTATTTTTCTTTAAATAAATTTTATTTATTTTTTATTTTTTTTTTATTTATTTTATTTTCTTTAAATAAATATTTCATATAATATGAATGTTTAATAGATATTGCCAATTAGCCTCAATAATGTCCAAGTGGCGCAAGGGCATAAATATTAAATGTGAAATTATTACTGAAACAATTGAATGAATACAAAAAAAAGTGATGATCCAGACGGCGTAATTATGATGCGATTTGACGCCGTTAGACTTTCCTTGTGGGGCTACGAAAACCTACATTCTTCAAGTTATCGCCAAAATAACTCACGAAAAGTGTGAAATAGCGGTTGAAAACTACCCCAAATGAATCCATTGGTGCAACCAATCCAGAAGCGGTCATTTAAATGCCATTGTATTTCGTACATAATAGCAAGAAGGTCCAAGCATTATAATGAAATAAAAGTATACGTATTGACTACGGAGAATATTGTAAAATCGAATCCGAAATGGAGGGATAAAACGGAGTTACTTGGTGTTTCAAGCAGAGTTCCATTAAATTAAATGACCTACTGAAAATATATTAACTATTACTTTGTGGTGCTACAATTTGTAGTTGTACAACATATATATGGTATGCAGGTACTTGTCTAATACAAATGTAATGTTTTCCTGAGAATGGGAATCCACATAAATAAATACTGATATGTTGTTGAAATCACAAAAGCATTTCCAAAACTCGAATGCTCTATCTCATACTCATCAACATAATAATTGAAATGTTTGTGAAATCACAAAAGCATTTCCAAAACTCGATTGTCCTGTTTCATGCTCATCAATACAATAAGTGATCACTTCCGCAAATGATTGATGCATAACTACTATGTAATTCCTGCCTTGCTTTTCCTTATTTTCAGATTGCCTTGCAGAGTGATGATGTTATCTTTACACGAACAGTAACAGTTGCTGTTGTTTGAAAACCCAATTATATTACTGACAAAAACTCGGGAAAATAGTTCAGTAAAATATTAGGTATTATCCACAATAGTACTCAATAATACTTTTCTTGAGTGTGTAATGGCATCTTATACAAATTATTCCTTATATGTTTCTTAATACCACAAATTATTTGCTTACGCATATTTGAATCTCACTAAAACTTTCCAAAATCCTATTTAATTTCCATTTGTTAATTACCTTTAAACTTCCGGTTGCAAATATATATTAGTGAGAAGTCTTTCAATACATTCAATACATTTGCTTTCGCCAATTACCATGGATACGTAAATAAACGAAATTATTCTAAACTTATTCATGGTCATAAACATAATACCTGTTCATTTAAGCTAATGGATTCGAATTCCCAAAAGTAAACATTTGAAGCAAGTTGAACATAAATTTCGTACTGCCAATTTAGAGAAAATTCTGTAAACATTTTGCATATTAACAACATCGATTTATTTGTTGGCAACCACATTCGATTCAATTGCCGCACAGGAAGGTGATATTTAGATTTGCCGATAAATCCTTGTATTTAATTATGCTTTTAATTTTGTGTTATGTTACAAAAAAGGGGGATGAGAATTGCGCAATGTAAATTTTAATTTTTCGCCAATTATATTTGTTGAATTTAAAATTTCTTCGAAATGTTTTGAATTAACAAGAACTAGGTAAAGGATTCGTCTTATTGTAGAATTGCGCAATGTAAATTTTAATTTATCGCCATTATATTGTTGATTTTAAAATTTCTTCGAAATGTTTTGAATTAACAAGAATTAGCTGTTAGGAGATTCGATTTATTGTAGACCATCCATTTTATAGAAGCCGTTTCTTCTTTCAGTTTAGATACTGCCTTTGTACAAAGTCTGTGTTTTTCCTAAAGGTACTGCGCTCAAAAATTGCTAAGTACTGTTAGTGCAAAATGTGTTTACTGACATAAAAACATATTCCCAACAAGAAGGATTCTGTAGAAATCTTAAATCTCTGGCCTTAAAACAATGCAAAGCATATAATATAAAGACCTTTTTTGGGTCTGCAAATTGGGCTTTAGGATGTGTGTGTGCTGGTAGGCCGGGCCTTTCTAATAAGAACCTTATTAATTGGAACCAATTCAATTAAATGCAAAATTTCCAAACGACTCCTTACTGACGACTTATACCAAGAATCCTTTTGCAGTTTTATGACTTTTTCTTCTTGGCGGCTTAATGGATCACCGAAATGGCATTCTCCTATCATTAAAAATAAACTTCTAGATCAGATTAATGACATTGACGGTCTAAACATTAGAATCAAATGCGGTTACCCAATAAAGTAAAAATTGTTATGAAAATCGAAGATAAAAAGAGAATATGAAACGCCCGACAGCCGTAAATATTATAAGTACAACGATTAAACGATATTGTTGAGAAAGTTAAGCGATTTAGAACTTAGAACTTGGAACTCCGAACTCAGAACTGATTTATTTTCCGGACTGGCACCGGCTTTTATACAAGTTTTTCTTATTCTCTAATTACATTTAATTTTCTTATTATCTAATTACATTTAATCTTAATCTAGATTATTTTCTGAGTTCTTACAACTCTACATTATTCTACATGGAGTTGCTTGTTTATCTCCAAGCTGAACTCCCATCTATTGAGTTTGAAATTGGGGATATTTGAGTTTGTTTTAAATCTAACTCAATATCCCAATCTGTTACCAATACCACGCCTTGACATTCCATCACTCTCGATTTAAATTTTGTCAAATATGCATGTGTGCGTGTGTTTGTTTTAATGTTCTATTATTTCGTACATTCGATCACAGTAGTAGGAGTCAACGTGCTCGAAAGAATGCGGTCAGCGGGTTTCGCTTGAGTTTTACACACTCACACACATCATGAATACATTAGGGTAAACTACTTTGGTTTTCCCTGACCTTCTCAACGATAATGGAATAAACAAAGCGTGTCATCGTATGCACACAACTTATTTAAGTGAAGTATGTTAATGTGGAAGTTGTGCATACACTATAATATGTATATTGAATATCTGGATATCGCTTGGACATGTTTCTTCCTTATCCTGTACTTTGGACTTTGTGGCTTTAATAATCCATTAGATATGGTGTTTGAAAAGTGAGAGCTACAGTAGTCTAATCAAGACCTAGGTTAGGTTAGGTCAGTTTGGCAGTCTGAATAGACAGACTCATTTAGACTGCATAGCCCATTGTGATATCGCGGAAACTAGAGATATGGATGTCTCTAGTTTCCTCCACTGAACCATCCTGAGCACCTCAAGAAGCTCTTAATTCGGACAATAACTATATTGTCCAGATCTCTTAGATCCCTAAAGAAATAAGAGCCCAGTATTGATCCCCACCTGTATTGATCTCCATGGCGGGGCAATTGCATAGGTATTCTGTGGACTCCTCCTCCTCTTTATCCCTATAGCTCCTGTAGAAGTCGCTAGTTGCAACTTTCAACATCACTGCATGTCTTCCAATCAGACAGTGTCCCGTCATGATGGATACAAGCAATGAGACGTCGAGTCTTGATAGTGACAGGAGTGTGTGTGAACGCTTCCGATCTAGGCGAGGTCACATCTGTCAGGATTGATTACAGCCTTGGACAGACGTTCACCTACCATTTGCTGCTAAATATGCTCCATCTCACAGTAAGAGAAGCTCTGTCACAAGTGGCTAGAGGCATGCCCACGGACTCCAACTCATTTGGATTCTGTAAGGTTATTTCCAGTCTCGTCAGCAGGCTTGCTCTACAGTTCTCTGGTATGTCCCTTAGCCCGGCACCCATATAAGGTGAATGTTGCAATGCTGAGCCATCTGGTTAAGAGCTTTGCGGCATTTCAAGGCTGCTGTTGAATACAGAAAGACAGAATCCAGAGAAATAAAGGACTAAATAGCCTATGATTTTGGGGCAACCTAAACATACATACTGTGAAAATTTAATGACAATATATTCAATAGATGGTTTTAGTAATCTGTATCCACGCTGTAAAAGTCAGATCCGGTTCCACTAGATAGCCTTAGAAAGACAAAATTTCGTGCCCAAAAAACTACTCAGATCATTTTGTGACCATATGACCTAATATAGGTTGAAATATGGATACCAGCAAAGATTGTGGTAAATTTTGATTTTGTCGGTTTCTTTTCGGTAATTTTGGATGTCAAAGATCCACCACTCTCTGGAGGGCTAATAGAAAACGTTGTTAGAACAATGGAAATCTTCTGGTCATCACATAATCACTGCTTCGATTGAACAGGAGCAAAAAAATTGCACACAGCAGTCGATATAGTCCAGACTTGACAAAAGTAATTACCATCTGTTCCTATCGATGACGAATGATGGTAAAAAATTTGACTTAAGAGAAGAGAGAAGCTTGTGAAATCCGTCGAGGGACGAGCTTTGTTTATGAGAGAGACAGTGGAATTAATGGGCTATCCATTTAGTGAAGTTTTATTTATTTAGTGAAAGGTTTCTCATTTACGAATATGGATCGCTTAATAACCAAAGAAAACGTAAAAGTACCTAAAACTTACTTCAAAAGTGGTGATTCGAACATGGGTTTTCAATAAAAAAAGACTTTCTTCAGCGATGAAGCTCATTTTTCACTCAATAGTTACGTCAACAAGCAAAATTGTCGCATAAGGGGCTCGGAGAACCAAGAAGTGATTGTGGAAAAACCATTGCATCTAGAAAAAGTGACTGTTTGGTTCGTATTATGGTCTGGAGTTATCATTGCATCGTTTTTTGTTTTTTAATAATGATAGAGAAAACTCAAAAGGATCTTCTGCTGCAATCAATTCAGAAGCCGTCATTAATTTCCTACATAATGGCAAGGTTCAAGCATTATAGTGAACCGAACCGAAAAATGGATAACCTTATGTATACAAATTATAAAACAAAGCGGTGCATAAATCGGACCATTCTAGCTAGTCCATCTGCGTTCGCTGCAACGCCGCCATTAAAGTAGGATAGAAATTACTTATTACTTACTTATCACTTATTATTTTTGTATAATAGAATAATACTCAGTATCCTCCGTAAAACATAATCTGAATTGAATTACCACTCTGGTACCGTCGACTTTTGGTTGAAACATGTTGCTTCTACAAAGCTAGCAAACATCTTAACCCCCACATTTATACATCTAAAATGACATTCATTATCTTAATCTGACATATCTTATGATAATTCTGTGATTGATAGAAGCACACAGCTTAATTCTTACGGCGATCGATCAGTAACTTTCATCCATATATTTTAATCTATGTCAATAGTATATTTGTGAAACGGTTTTTTGCATAACTCTTACAGTTCATGGGTTACTAGGGTGGTCAAAAATCAGCCTAAATAACAAAGAAGTCAAGAAAAAGATGGGAAATTTTTTCCTTATTTTTCAACATAATCTACTTTTAGCTCGAAACACATTTATCAGTGTTATTCAACAAATTATCATAATATTCTTCGTTGATGGTTTTTCCTTTCTGAAGACAATTAATAAAAGTAGTCCCATGCGCTGCCCAGAAAAAAAAAACATTCCAGTCCACTGATTTGCCTGTTTCTGTCTCAGGTTTGAAGTGATAGAACTATATCTCATCCATGGTTATAAATCGACAAAAAAAATTCGGCTTTATTGCGTTGAAATGTCTCCAAACACCCTACTGAAAGAACTTCGTGACGCTGTTTTTGCTCTATTGAAAGCAAGCGCGGCGCCCATCTTGCACACAGATTTCTCATCTTCGAATCTTCGGTCTTTTTGAAATGCTTGTTATTTAAGCTGACTATCATCCAAAAACATTTTGTGGGTTTTCCTAACTGTGTCTGGCAAGGACACCTCAAGTGCTCGGCCACTGTGTTCGTTTTTACAGTCGTAAACGAAGGCTCAAATAAAAATTCTAAAGAACGACGTGCCTTGAAATTTGAAACATATATTTCATAACGTTGCCGTTTTTTACCAAAATAATATTTTTCATTCATCGTCATCACGTATGGGTCAGGTCGGCTAGTTTTGGGACCGCCCTCACATGCACCGTCAACATTGTTATGCGTTTGGACGGTGCCATGCCTCTTTGCTTAATTTTTAGCTAATATAGGATTTTTTTTAGATTTATATGATCACTTGTTTGACCATTAGAATTAATGTTCTAAATGTTGTGTATCATTGCCCGCTTTTCTTTCCGGCATATTTCTTTCTACACCATTAGCATACATGTCGAATCGCTTCTACGTATTTTTAATAGTTCATGATATACGTTTAAAATGGAAAGTGTTATGGACGGAACCACATCTGTGTTTCAAGTCATAACCTACTGTAGCATATGAGTAACATTGTGCTAAATTTTTACGACGATCATATGGTTAATTTGCAACCATAAGAGAATTTTAAAAAGAGGCCTCGTGCGGTCCGCTTTGTAATCGACCGTATTTCTTTTTATGCCGTACAAAATCCCTTCATCTTTAGATCACTAGATGTATTCGTCCAAGCTTATTATTTATACGCGTGATGACACGTTTCTTTGTCAAAATCTAATGTATGCCCTGACTTCCTTCTAGGCGTCGTAAACGATCTATAGATATTTCATGATAATCGGTTCATTAGTTTATACACCTATTCGGAATGAATATACAATTATTCAAACATTTAATTTTATATATATGTATATAAATAGATAGAGGGATAGATAAAGCCTTCAATGTCATGCAAAAATAATATATTTATTTTTTCTATATTTTATATATAAACTCTACTCTGCTGCTAACAACATAGCAGCACAACTGTACAATTATTGAACTGCATACTTTAAGGAATAATTTATTGGCAACAGAATAATAATCATAATGTTAAATCAGAGACTTAAAGACGAAATGTTTCTTAAGTAATGATGATGTGTCCTTTTTCACATCAACCTACAAGTTTAATATTTTAAAGCAATCATTCAATGCCTCCACTCCAATCTTCAACTTCTTACGTTTCTATGAATTCAAGAGGACTTACTGATGCATTCTGCATGATTTTCATATTATATAAAATTTGCATTCCTTTGGTGTTGGTCTAAATTATGCAGTGACATACGTTGACACCATAATTTACATTTGCATTCGGTTGCTCTCATTGCCTTTATATCACTGCATTTTGCCTCCGATACAGAAGCTGTGCTGTTGGTTGTCCTGCACTTGGTGGCATTAAAAAAATTTTGTCTGTAAGGATTTTTTGTCGAATGCCAAAAAACTGTTAAGAATGAAAAATTATTTAAAATTACACAATATTGTTGTTGTTGGCTTGCAATTTATTCAACTTGTGCCACTTTGGAAGGCAATCAAGTAGCCTTTGGTTAGATAAGAGGAATGTCTAATGTACACATTTCCAACCCGGATGCCGCTCATAAATTTAATTCTGTGGCATCAATTACCGCCTACGGTCATGAATATTTAGTGAAACGTAAAAGCAAAAGCTATTTTTACAAAATTAAATATAAATGTTAGTGCAGGTTAATGTAATCTTATTAAATTATGCTAATTTTATTACAAATGCAAAATGAGTTAGTTATAAATAAGTTACATAAACATCATTTTTATGTAAACTCTGAATCATGCATACGAAAAAAAATAGAATAATTTGCATCAAATGCTCTCAGTTAATCGAATATAACTCATATAAAAAGTCCCTAATCAAAATTAATTCACGTGATGATTTGCCGCATTTATTGTATCCTTTTGCATAGAATGATATTTATGCTAAGTTTGTCGTTTCGTTTGTAACAACATAATTCTTAATCACTGCAAAAATTTATATCGATTTAAACATATCCGTTCGTGAGTCTCCTGGAAGCATGAAAAAGACCAAATTGTTTAAGAGGAGATGCTGAAAATTTGTATAGATTATGAACAAATTACCTCTAACTGAATCAAAATCGGTTCGGTAGAAAAAAAAATTGCCCAACAACAATTTTACCATTTATTTGTCAATAAAGTGAAAAAGCAAAATACGGGAAGATCAATATATTATGTATGAGGGAAAGGCACTTTCACATGTATGTTATTAACGATTATTAATTAGGTTCATTAGTCATAGAATTGTTCGATACAAAGCAGCAAGTGAGCAAATTTGGTTCAGTTGGAAAAACTTGGTCATATAAATACTAAATCTACTTGTGCAAAAGTTATTCTGCTTTAGTATTTTCCCAACAGGTACAACTTTTATTCGTCTAACTAAACTAAAACAATATATAGCTCTAAATGTAGAGTTTTCTTTCATAACTACCCTAATTTAAGGGAATATTAATGCAGAACACTATTCTGGGTGGACTGTTTTCGCCTACTTTACGATAAGTTCGTCTATCATCCATGAAACTTTGGAATAGATGGTATATAAGTTTGGCTTAGCAAAACTCTACACCGGCATTTTATGGTAATTCAAACATTTGATTAGTTGGAGATTAACCATTTAAATGGAAAAATATGTTGTACAAAACTTTGTTAAACACTTCTAATAATAACACGAATGTTGGAAAAATGAAAACATTCTTTGTCAGACTCCAAAATTATAATGTCTTGTCGTCTCTCGACGTCTGTACTTTATAACATAAGTAAAACATTGCAGAAGGAAAACTAGAAAGACTCGTAACTCAAACTCAATTTCCCTTTCACCATGACATTAGTGAATGGTAAACTTGTAAAAGGCGTAGATTTGATACTTTTTGAATGTTATTGTATTCAGATCAAATCATATGGTACGATTTTTTGCTTAAAACATACAGGGTGGCGCAATAAAATGTGCATATTTAAAAAATAGATTAAAAAATAAATACAAAAGGTATGGTTAAAATAAATCTAAGGCATTGCAGAGTAATAAATGGAGTTTATTTTTTAAAAATAACATCATCTAAATGGTGACCCTCTCTACGACGGCACTTCTCTAACCGCAAACGAAAATTATTGAAAATTTTCTTCAGTATTACTGGTGTAATGACTGCCATTTCACCACGGATATTCTCCTTGAGCTGAACGATGTTTCTTGGATTATTACTATAGACTTTGTGTTTGAGGTATCCCCACAAAAAAGGCAAGAGGCGTCAATTCTGGACTACGTGGGGGCCATGGGATATCACCTCTTTTCGAAATCAGTCTGCCAGGGAACATCTGCTTCACCACCACCATGGAGTCATTTGATATGTGGCAGGTAGCTCCATCTTGTTGGAACCAAGTTCTGGAATTCACTATTCTTGAACTTTCAATTTCTGGAGCCAAAAATCCGTCCAACATCTCAACATAGCGTTCCGTATTAACCGTGACGTTTTGGCCCCGCGCATTTTCGAAGAAGAAAGTACCAATTATTCCTCTGCCAGAGATTGCTGCCCATACTGTCACTTTAGAACTTTGCAATGGTTTCTGGTGTTTGATTTTTGGATTTTCACTATTCCAGTAACGACAATTTTGACGGTTTACGAACCCATTCATAAGGAAATGAGCCTCGTCAGAGGAAAGGATATTGTCAAAATTGGAAAATCGATTAAGCATTTCATTAGCAAATGCGAGCCTTGCTATGAAGTCAGACTCTTTCAATTCTTGTGTTAATTGCAGCTTATATGGATGCAGTTTAAGATCCAATGTTAAAATTCGTTGGAAACTTCGTCGCGATAATTGTAAGACAGACGATCTCTTGCGAGTCGACGTTTGTGGATTTCCTCGTACTGACTCCATAAATCTCTCAACATTGTCTTCGGTCTTAGATGTTCTTGGGCGACCATTTGCTTGTTGTTTAAATGTTGAGCTTCACTAATTCGCCGTAGTCCATATTCAGCACAATATATATATTCTAAATATTCAAACACACCATTTTCCTCAATTGTTATACCGAATTCCACAGAAAAGTTTTTAACTTAATAAAAATAATAATTACTTAAATACGTGATGTACGAATAACAAAAATCAAACCTCTTCTTTTATCTCTATTTACTTTATTTTTAATTTTTATTTTTATTTGTATTTTTATTCATTTGAAGGGTAATATTTATGACGCATTTGCGGCATGACATTTTACTGCTGTATGTAGGTTTTGCAAACGAAAATTGCCTCATTTATCGTTTGTATGCATTGCTTTAAGTAACTGAAATTTATTGTTGTAATTCAGTAAGGCTAGTAGATTTGGGAGCCAATGGAATATGGAGTTTCCCTAAACCATCTTATTAAAGAATTTTGGCTGCAATTCTGCCAAGTGCAACAAATTACACCACTTTGTTGAAACCACATAGAGTTGAAAGGGATTCTCTATCATTGAAGTTCTACAAAGAAAAAGTCCTTATTCTTGATTTCAATGCGTTTCATTTTAGTTATACATATCTTATTTTTGCCAAATGTTATTACTTAAAAACATCGTGAAATCGTTTTTGTTTGCTCTACAAATGTGTTGCCTTTCTTTGTTTAGAAAATTACTAAAAATATTTTTTAAACAAAACATTAGGTTTAATTTGTGCATTTCGAAACACAAATTTGATTAGTTCATTTTACTTGTATACGTTTTGTATCCACAAAGACCAACGAAAAAAAATTATTATTTACATTCTAAATGAAAAAAAATTGAAAAAAAAATTAAAAAAAATCATTCTAAAAGATTGAAACATAAAGTTAAAAATTTTATAAATATACTTTGTACAGGGTGTCCGTCGGGAAGGTAAACTAATTTGTTTGTTCATAATTTTTGATTAAATGAAGGAGATTGGATCTTATGAATGTTGTATTTTAAGTCGGTAATTATGTATGGAATACAATATCAATACAATAAATGTCCGCCTCTATTAACCTCACAAATGCGAGCCCTTTTGAGAACATTTTGCATTATATTCTCACACATTTCACGCGGAATTTCATTAATTTCATCACGAATGTTTTGTTTGAATTGCTCAAGAGTTTCTGATTCGTTTGCATAAACCTTGCTTTTCAGATATCCTCACAAAAAGAAGTCTAGAGCAGTCAAATCAGGTGACCGTGGAGGCCAATCAACATCACCATTTCTTGAAGTAACTTGGGGTGGAAAGTGGTTTCGCAGTAATTCCATTGTAATCCTGGCTGTATGCGATGTGGCATCGTCGTGTTGATACCACATGTTCATCAAGCCCATAGCATGAAGTTGTGGCGTTAAAAAGTTTTCAATCATATCACGATATCGCTTCCCATTGACAGTTACCGACACGCCGTTATCAGTTTCAAATAAGTAAGGTCCAATGTTTCCTCCTGACCAAATTGCACACCAGACTCTCACTTTTAATGGATGCAAAAGTGACTGATGAATAATCTGAGGGTTTTCTATTGCCCTCACCCAACTATTCAGTTTATTCACATATCCATTCAAATGAAAATGTTGCTCGTCACTGATTATGATTTTTTTTTATAAAAATCGGGGTTATCATGGAAGAACTGTAACATCCTATTGACATATGTACGCCGGCGCAAATGGTCTTGTGGAAGAAGATTTTGTGAAAACTGAATCTTAAATGGAAACAAATTAAAATCCTTGTGCAAAATTGTGGCCAAAGTTGTTCTTTGAAGACCAATTTCCTGAGTATGGCGTCGAATTGAGGTTGATGGATTGTTTCGAACAATTTCTTGAGTAGCAGTAATGTTTTCAGCCGATCTTGCAGTACAGAACCTCTTTCTTCGAAATTATTCACTACACCATAAACAGTGCGTCTTGTTGGCACTTCACTTTCACTTAACTTTCTCATCGTTACAGTAATCGATGATGATTTTGATAAAATATTTTAACGTTGAAAACTCGTTGGTTTACCGAATATTTTTCTATAGTAAATTTGCCACGTCTGTACTTCATGACTGCGAAATATGAACTTTCAAGACTAATGTTTACCAAAATGGCGGCAAAACAAAGTAGTATGCTTTCCCGACGGACACCCTGTATTAAATTGGAATTTTTGGTGAAGCTAAATTGGAAATTAGATATTAGATATACGTCACTTTCTGCAGAAAAAATACCGAGTAGTTTGTAAAGAAAATACAATGCATGTATTACTCATTCAAACTTATTGTACCGCTTTCAAAAACGTCTTCTTTTCTTCATAAACATGAGGTCGGAATTAAGTCGTTCTAATAATCTTTAGGGATTTTTAATCGATTAAGTTTTTGAAGAAAAATATATATATTTTTTTGAACTTGTAGAATGGCAACGCGTTTCATGCCCAAATAGTCGCATAAAATGGTACGAATTGCTTCGTGAGGCATAGAAAGTTCAGCGCTTATCCCTCTCTGCGGATTTTCAGTCACCATTGCTTTCACTCTCACAATGTTAAATTCAACTGACGCCTTCGGTGATAGATCAAGGCTAAAGAGTATTGAGTATTTTGAACGCATATGTTTTTGATAAAGTGGATTCACCATAAGCCTATGGTAGCATTTTCATTGGTTTGCCATACAAATTTTTATTTGCATTTTAAAATTTGCGACAAAATCTTTGTTGATATTTTTATCCATTGTAAATATCACAAAATACATTTGTGTTGTATTAAATTTTTGCTGCACTAAATGAAATGAAGGCGTTATTCCTTCGGTTGATAGTGTATAATAAGTAATAAAATATCTTCGTTATTCTGATCGATATTGGGATAACATGATTAAAAGTAGCTAATATTTCGCAATAATTGAAATGCACTATTATTAAACTTCGTACAGATTATTTAAGTCAATGTTTTAAAAGTCTTTTTTGCTTAAGTTTTCGGCATTATATCTTAGGTCTACCATTCATCTTCTAAAAAATTTAGTTCAGTGCAATAGAATTACTTTTAAAATTTACGAGAAGTGCTGAGGGTTATATTAATTTATAGGTTTTGTATTAAGCTCTTTTCCCCAAAACGATCTTAAAATTGGAACTCATAGTTTATTTCGAATTCCCGATATTTTGCTCCATTTCATATCTTATTCACAATGAATGTGACAAAGGTCACCTAACTCTATGCATACATTAACGTACCGCCTAAAATTAAGCTTTTAAATAACTCTGTGTTGCTGCAAGCCAACCACATTAATGCTGATTCAGGTTGACGTCAATGCGATTGATAAATATTCATACATTTATCACAGCTGCATTTTAATCCTGCTATTATCAAGTTTCGCTTTTAATAACAAATATATTGTTGTGCAATTTGTAGGCATTTTAGCTGCATCAAATCAATAAAAAAAACAAATTTTTTCGAATGGATATCACCGTCATTGTTATGCATTTAAAATTAAAATAGCCTTATACGCGTGAATGTAAATATTTAAATGAATGTGGATGCGTTATTATGCACAATTGTTTGCGAGGAGATTAAATTATAAGAGACAATTGCACAGGATACGCAGATAGCCTATTACTCTTTATTGTTTTAACGATTTAATTGTTCAAATGTGGTCAACGATGCGTATGATCAACGTATATTTGTATGAATAAATGCTCATCACTCATTCGTAGTGTCCTATATAATCGTTTGTAATAAATATAATGTTATATAATTTGAACATTTGGAATATTGGTTTTAATGTAATTACTAATTGTTTTCTTATAACAGTGACAAGAAAAGCTGTCTTTAAAGGCGGGATGTGGCAGTATTGACCGCACAAAATGAAATCTTTTGTACGAATTTCACAACAAAAATGGTTGATTATTTTTTCTTATTTTATAAATGCATAAAAAAATAATAATATTGCGCTTCAAAGGAGTGCTTTGTTTCTCGAAATAACTTTTTCCACATAACCAACAAGACAAAAACCATCAAGAAAAAAATATCCGAATAATTTTTGAAAATGTTAACGCTATAATAATAATTCTTAAATAGGTAAACCTTATCATTGGAATTCAATATTTGTGCTGGCTGAATGGTTGCCTAACAAGCTATTTCGTAAAAAAACTCTCATGAATATTCGAAAGAAAAAAAGAAAATGTGGACTAACCAAATGTTAATGGCTCCCACATATGTTATGAGGACGATTTCTTAAAGATACGCATTTAGAAAATGCTTTTATTAGAATGTGAACGCAAAGTAGGAAAGAAAGATGTTCACAGACGAAATGACAAAAAATTTAGTCCATATGAGAACAACGAAAGATGAGAAACAGACCGACAGACAGACAAAAAAACCGTTATGTGCTTGAGAGTGAAGAAATGTGAGTGGAGGAAGTTAAATCCTGGATGTTACACAAAAAAGGCAGTAAATAAATACAACCGCAAGGGTACACTACACGATAAATAGTGCGTCTTATTGGCACGTTGCTTCCCCCAAAAAATTTACGTAACTTTCTTATCGTCACAGTAATCGATGATTGATTTTGATAGAATATTTTAACGATTAAAACCGGTTGGTTTATCGAATATTTTTCCACAATAAATTTGCCACGTTTTTACTTCACGACTGCCAAATATGAACTGTCAAGACTTATGTTTACCAAAATGGCGACATAACAAAGTAGTATAACTTCCCGACGGACACCCTGTACCTCAAAAAGTTCCACTGCCGCAACCAGTCTAAAGGGGGCATAATGGCAAGGTCCAAGCATTATAGTGAAATAAAACTTTCATTAAAATCATAGCTTTATGTATGTTTTATTTAACTTTACTTGAAAACGAACCACGGATAACCCTATATTTCCGAAATGGGTGTGCTAATGGCAAAATCTAAAGCTTTTTTTTATATGAATAAGATTGTACTCATCTCGCAGAGATGAAAAATCGGTGCACATAAAAAATATTTATCGGGAAAGGTTCAATTTTGTTCAACCACAATTAAAAAATAACTAAATATTTTTTGTAATTTGACCATTCATTTTTCGAAATATGAATATGTTCGAATTTCTTTATAAGAACCTTACCCATATTACATTTCAAATTTAAGGACATTAAAATAGAAAGAAGCCCAAGCGCCCAGCTTTATTAATTCACCAACGAAAATTTTATTCAAATTTCAGAAATTGCTGTTTGATTTATTTAGTAAAAAAATTTTAGTTAATGCAATCATTTACCGCCATTGCGTTGACTTTTGCTGTGAGTATCAATACAACGAACTCATCCTCCGAATTCAGTAGTAATTTTTTTGGGGACGACTGTTGCTGTTCACTTCGACTTGTTAATTCGCCATAGTAAGGAGCAACTGCAATCTAAACACTTTGTTTGCTGGTTGATTCATTTCGTTCATTATCAACTAACTTTTAGTTTTAATTAATGGAGATGTTTCAGAAATGGAAATAATTTAGTAATTTCAAAGCCTGTTTAGAGCTTATTTAACCGATGTTTGGTGACGGTTTCTATCATACACTAACGCTTTGTTATTTTCAAAAATTATCAGGATGTCCTTAATCTTATGATGTGGTCCTGAAAGGAAATGTTGTTCTTTAATGTTTTGTTAATATAAAATTTTGTAATATAAGATGATATTGGAAATAAAATGGCTCCTATTGTTCCCAGCTTAACACACAACGTCTCTGTACACTGGGTGCTATTAAAATAAGACATAATTTAGAAAAAAAAACCTTATTAATATGCAACAATAACATTATGGTGCAAAATAAAAGTTCATAACTTTAAATAGGGAAATAAATATAAGCACCCAGCTACTTTAGCTTTCGTTTGAAGGGACACGGAAACTTGGTGGTAGGGGAATCTATGGGGACATGAATAGAATATTAACATTTTTATGGTCAAAAAATTATGATTTTTATTTGTATTCAGAAAAACATCATGGATTTAGTTCATTTTTAATTTTGTCTACGCATTGCATCGTTATGAATATTTCATACCGTTTTGTTGGCCGTTACATAGTCAGACTTTGCAAATGATTTAGGTGTCCCTTTGGGCAAAATTGATTTGATTACGAACATGTTAAAGCAACAGAATTATTAAGAGTGTTGGAACGTTTTCGCTATGTATTAGATGTTAAAGGAATATGAATATTTCTTAGTGAAGTACCAGTTGTTCCTTATGTTAGTTGTCGTCCCAATAGACATGGCAGTAAACACTCAGTGAAATTCAATTAAGGGCGGTTTCATTTAAGTTGCGAAACTTTGTTTATAGGACAGCTGTGTCTGTATTTTAAATTTTGCTGTTTTTTTGTTTTCATATTCCATTTTTTTAACAACCATTGCAAGCAGGATTAGATTTGTTCAAGTTGTCGAAAAAAATGTTATTTCATTGATTGTTTTGCTGCAAAATTCAACACAGCCACTTCCGAGTAACCAGAAGGGCGAGTGAACGGCTTAAAAGAAGGCTCTTTAATTGAGGTGTTAATTCGGTTTAAAATATTTTAATTGATACTGTTTTTGAAACCTCTATTAATGTGAGAAAAAAGAGAAACCTAACAATCGTGGAAACCTCCTTGATTTATGTTTATAATGGGATTAGCTTGATGCAAATTTCTATTAAAGCACATCAGCCATACAAAGTTCTGACAAAAAGTCAATCATATCCGAAGTTTAATGTAATTTGCAGTTGATAATAACATTTATACGTTGAGCGAAACCAAATTTAAATGGAAAAATTATCCGATTTAGGGGAAAATAGGGTTAACACTAACGCTGAATTATAACTTATGTGAACGTTTTACATGCGTCTCGCTGTGAAAGCCTTACCCATGTGTGCCACCACGCAGGTGCTGTTTTCTAATCATATGCTTTTCTTTTTTGGTTATGTGTTCTTTCTTTCTTCTAGCGACAGCAAGCGCCCCTTTGGGGTACTCTAACTAATCCCGAAGGATTAGCTATACTGCCAGAGATTGCAAGTAGGTCCTTTGGAAAAGCTTCCTCAGGTCCCACTCCCTCACTCGGCCAAAGTACCTTTGTAGCCACTTGGTATGAAGTGAGCTACCTCCCGGGTAGGAGTTGATGTATCCAGGAAGACCTCGGATAGACATGAACAGTGTTTTCTAAGCTAATGCCTTCCTTCACCGACACATGAGCAACGCAAAAGCACTAAAACCACTTGTTCGGGCAACTACAGCCAGCATGATGCTCCCACCAAGGGTCCAACACCATTGACCAGGAATGAACAATGTTCCTTGGGCACCTGGTCACCTGTGCTACCAGAAGAGAAGAACCCTCTGGTCTGGGTTTCGCAGACAAGCTACTCCAGTTTTGCTTTATCATACCCCGCATGGAACTGGTAATCCATAATACGGCATAGATTTTCAATGTCCGGGGAGGGAATATCAACACAGCAAAGCAAAGTACACCATGCTCCTGTCATAGTTCATTAACCAGATCTCTCTGGTCATACAACTATATTTACGGAAAAGATAAATCTTCGGATACCTCCCGACGGCTTCTGTATGTCCGCACCTGTTGCTAGGATGTGTCTTGTTTAACTATGACTCTCCCCTTTACTTGGTTTCTGGAAAACGAGTTCCAAGATCAGTTTGATGTCATATTATAGGTGAATCCAAAGACTTAATCCACCTTTTCCTAGAGCGCCTGGCACAAGGTCACACTACTTTGTTTTTGTACGCAAGCATCATACCCTTTGCCTGCTTAATTACAGGATCAGGTAGAGAGGCCTGCGCTTTAGGGGTAAGCGGTACAAAGCATCCTAGAAATACGCTCATCTTTGTTACTAAAGGACTGATCGCAAAAACAAGATTAATTTATAATTAGTATGAAAAAAAGGAATGACTAGGGCGTCATTAGGAAATCTTTGAATTTCTTATTCACAGTTTATCATCATAATGAAAAAAGGAAACTAATTGATAGGAAGTGCAATATCACTGAGAAGTAGTTGGAAAAGCATTAAAGTTTATACAAGGCTATCCAAATACTCTTAACTCTTACAGTAAGCATGTGTATGTGAAAAAAATTTGAAATGTAGTCATTACCAGAAAGTGAGATGTACCTGTGTTATAATTTACGTAAAAAATCACTGTGAGTATTTAAAGGTTATTCTAATTCATATTAAAATTTATTTAAAGGATATTCTATTTCACAATATTACAATAGTTAATATTAAACACCGCAAAACTAAATAATTTTGATTTAAAAAACCTGAAATGAATGTAGACACAAATTCCATTCTGAACCAGTGTGTAAAACGTCTTGTACGCATTTCAATTGAAATCTTTTAAATACAGGCGCATGAATCTTATGGGTGATTTTTTAAGATTTAGGTTTTTCAGGTTGGCAGCACTAGTTACCAATGGCGTCCAAACGTCATCTGTGAAAGTGAAAAGTGTACAGTATACTCTGCCATTTCATCATGGAAAGACTGACAAACTAGCAACGATTGCAAATCGTTGAAATTTATTATCAAAATTCGTGCTCTGTGACAAATGTACATCGTTCGATACGACAATTTTTTTGGTCATCATAATCGACCTGCAGAATCAACAATTCGTGCTGTTATCTCCAAATTTCGCACCAAATTTACTTTGTTGGACGCAAAACCATCGGCTTTGAAACAATGGATATGTTGAGGGATGAATTTGGTGAGCAGCTTATATCTCGATTTGGCCCTGTGAGTTGGCCCCCAAGATCTTGTGATTTAACGCCTCTTGATTATTTCTTGTGGGGTTATTTCAAGTCGTTAGTCTATGTGGACAAGCCAAACATTATTAAAGCCTTACAGGATAACAAAATACGGGTTATTCGTAAAATACAGACCGAAATACTCAAATACGTGACGAAACATTGGACCTTCCAAATGGACTTTTCGAGACGGGGCCGCGAACAACATTTACATGAAACTATCTTTAAAAATTAAACGGAGAAGACCAATTTATCGATTCCAATAAAAAATTTTAATATACGGTGTGATAAAAAAACGGGTTTTTTTCAAATTTCGTGAGTTACGTATGTTCGATTTTCGCTTTTTTGCCCTGTTATATTGGTACACATGTTTGTTACATACATATATGTTGACAATATCAGCTATTTTTGGTTGTCAGTTTGTTTTTGACAGATAAAAAGGTTAGTCGTGTTTGTGTTCTCTTCGATTTTTTACTATTTGAAAAAAATGGATCAAAGAAGTTATATTAAGTTTTGTGTAAAAAATTAAATTAAATATGCAAGGACATTTGAAATGTTGACTGTGGCGTTTGGCGAGTCTACTATGAGCAGAAGACAAGTTCAATTGTGGTATAACCGGGTTAAGGAAGGCCGAGCAGATGTCAATGACGATTCTTGTTCTCGTCGCCCGAGCACGTCAACAACCGATAAAAACATTGAAGCAGTAAAAAACATGATTTCGGATAATCGTCGAATCACTATTAGAGAAGTTGCTGATGATGTTGGCATATGGTTCGGTTTATGCCAAACAATTTTTACGGATGTTTTAGGCATGAAACGTGCGGCAGGGAAGATTGTTCCAAAATTGCTAAATTTTGAGCAAAAGCAACGTCACATCTACATCGTTCAGGAGCAGTTGAACGTCGTCAACGACAATCCAGATTTCCTCAAAAAGCTCATAACTGTTGACGAATCATGGGTGTATCGCTATAACATCGAAACCAAAGCCCAATCATCCCAACAGAAGCGTCCAGAAGACCCAAACACGAAAAAAGCACGTCAAGTTCGGTCAAATGTGAAGGTTCTGCTCACTGTTTTCTTCGATTGCAATGGCGTGGTGCATCATGAATTCTTACCATAAGGTCGTACAGTCAATAGGGAACACTGCCTTGAAGTTATGCGCTGTTTGCGCGAAGCACAGAATTGTGGAAAAATCAATCATGGATTTTGCACCAGCTCACATATCGATGCTTGTGCGTGAGTGTTTGGTCAAAAACCAAACCGCAATCAAGGCTCAACCACTGTATTCACCGGACTTGACCCCCGCTGATTTTTTCCTCTTCCCAAAACTGAAGATACCGATGAAAGGAAAGCGTTTTGCTACGATTGAGGGGATAAAAGAAAAATCGAAACAGGCGATACTGTTGGCGATACAAAAAATCGCGTTTCAGAAGTGTTTCGAGGATTGAAAAAATCGCTGGCAAAAGTGTATTATATCTGAGGGGGATTACTGTGAAGGGGTCAAGATAGTTATTGATGAATAAATAAATACTTTTTGAAAAAAATTGAAAATACTCGTAACGGTTATTTTTTGATCACACCGTATACAAGTATACGAGTATACAGGGTTGCCCATATTCGACGGACCCATCTGGCAACGCCATAACTTTTGACAGAGATGTCAGATCGCTTAATGACATACCGCGTTTGAAGCGTCAGTCCAAGCAGATTTTTACCATGGAACAATACACGCCACGTGAGCGCTCTGAAATAGTTGAAATTTACATTCAACAGAAGAAGTCAATTGTGAAAACTCAACGTGCTTTTAAAATATTAAAAAATGTGAGAAGTGCGCCTTCTAAGAACACCATTAAGCGTTTATACGAAAAATTTTCGACTGGTGAGGCTCTTTCTAATCTGAAGAGGCCAAATAAAAGTCGACCAAGGCGATCGGCCGAGAATATCGCTGCCGTACGAGCCAGTGTTGAGAGGTCCCCAAGACAAGCCTCGTCGATTGGAATGGGCCCAACGAGTCATCGAAATGGCCGATGATGACGAGCAATTTTGGAACAAAATTATCATGTCCGATGAAGCCCATTTCACATTGAATGGGACCGTAAATAAGCAAAATTGCCGTATTTACGCCACTGAAAATCCTCAGGAGATTTAAGAATTGCCTCTTCATGACGAAAAAGTCACAGTTTGGTGCGGCGTTAGTGCGAAAACGGTCATTGGGCCGTTTTTCTTCCAAAACGAAAATGGCCATGCTGTTACCATCAACCAGGAGCGTTATCGCGACATGATGACCAATTTTGTGATGCCAATTATTCGTCGAAAGCGTATGAGGCAGTTCTGGTTTCAACAAGACGGCGCTCCACCGCACACAAGTCGCATAACAATCGATTTTCTGAAGAATTTGTTTCCGGGCCGTTTGATGTCGAAAAGTGGTGATTTGGACTGGCCACCGCGTTCGCCCGATTTGACGCCCGCTGACTTCTTCTTGTGGGGACATTTGAAGTCAAAGGTTTACGTTAACAAGCCAAGGACCGTAGAAGAGCTCAAGGACAACATTCGTGAAGAAATAGCCGCTATTCCGGCCGAAATGTTGGCGAAAACGATGGAAAATGCTGCAAAAAGGGCACAATACGCCATCAACGCCAGAGGCGGCCATTTGAGAGATATCATATTCAAAAATTGATGTAAACAAATCTACTTGGAACAAATTAAATGAATAAGATTGCCAACCGCCAAATTTTTATTTTTTTCTTTGATTTTTTTTTAAAAAACATGGGTCCGTCGAATATGGGCAACCCTGTATATACATATATGAAGAATTTTAGAGAATTTTAAGTTTTGGGGTTTTTATTTATAATTTTATTGAATTTTAAGAAGGTAATGGACGTTGAAATTTTGTGATGTCAAATCTAGTTGCCAGAAATACGAAATTTTATATATATATTG